>CABHPP010143816.1:0-48024 GCA_902168425.1 Peromyscus attwateri
AGTGTTTTGTCTTTTTGTATTTCTTATCTTACAATTGAAATAATTTCCAAATATGCCTAAATCATTCTCAACTTTCCCTTTACAGTTTGTAAATATTTTCATTTAAATATTCAAATTTCCTTGCAATTTAGGCACTATTTTGTATTCTATAAAGCACCAGGCCAACAAACAGTAACCTAGACAGAACTTACAACACGCCTAACCTTTTATAGGTACCCAATATGCATGTATAAGTGAATGAATAAACCAAGCATTTATTAGTAAAACCTGATATGAGTGGTGACAGCCCAATATAATTATATTTATTGTTCAATTGCTTACATGTACATCCATTTGAGGATCTCTGAAGAGGTCAGCTTAGACAAATTAACTATACATTGATATTAAAATACTTAGAGACCATCACTGTTCCCCATATGAAGACATCAATATGAACTTATTCTGAAGATTCAGATAGGAAAAGAAGGGTCATCTGTCAGACAAAACAGGAAGTATGGATGTCTCTCTGCAAATTTTGAAGACTGAAATATTAAAATATTGAAAACAAATAGTGTATTAAGCAAGGATAAACAGGAAGAAGAGATGGATCAGGGGCTAAGAGTACTTGCTCTTGAAGAGGACCGAGGTACAATTCTTTTCAGCCAGTGATGGCTTATGACTCTTCAGAACTCCTGTGTAATTACTGTTCTATTACTGTAATGTGTGGTGATATATTGTGTCCCCCAAAATATTGTGCATCCTAATAAACTTATCTGGGGTTAGAGGACAGAACAGCCACTAGATACAGACGCCAGAAAATGGTGGCACACATGCCTTTAATCCTATCACTTGGGAGGTAGAGATCCATCCGGATCTCTGTGAGTTTAAAGCCACACTGGAAACAGCCAGACATGGTGACTCACACCTTTAATCCCAGGAAGTGAGTCTTTAATCCCAGGAAGTGATGGCAGAAAGAAGAAAGGTATATAAGGTGTGAAAACCAGGAACTAGAGGCTGGTTAAGCTTTTAGTTTTTTGAGCAGCGCAGTTCAGCTGAGAGGCATCCAGTCTGAGGAAACAAGATCAGCTGAGAAGTTGGCCAGGTGTGGTTAGCTATGACTTGTTCTGTCTCTCTGATCTTCTAGTGTTCACCCCAATACTTGGCTCCGGGTTTCTTTTTATTAATAAGAACTTTTAAGATTCGTGCTACAGTAATGAGACACCACGACCAAGACGGTGTATAGAATACAACATTTAATTGGGGGCTCACTTGTAGTTTCAGAGGGTTAGTCCATGATCATCATGGTGAGAGTGTGGTAGCAGGCAAACAGGCATTGTAGCTGAGAGTTCACTTCTGAGCAGCAAGTTGCAGGCTGAGAAAGAGAGAGACGCTGGACCTTGTGTCTCTTTGAAACTTGAAAGCCCACCCTCCCAGTGACACTCTTCCTGCAAAGTGGCCACATCTATTCCAAGTAGACCACACCTAATCTTAACCAAACATTTCCACCAACTGGTGGTTGAGCATTCAAATATATGAGCCTAGGGAAGCCATTATCATTCAAACCACCAGGACTCCAGTTTCAGGGGATGGGATGCCATCTTCTGACCTCTATTGGCAGTAGACACTGCACATTGTCCACATGCATACATGTGGCATAGACATTCATTCACATAAAATAAAATAAACAAACCTTTAGAAAATAAAAAAAGGAGATGCAAACTTTGGATCAAACTTTGTTTTCTATAGGAACGGGTGTTTAGAATAATCATTATGTGTGACATTTAATTATGTATTTTGCTTTGTGTGTGTTTTTTGTTCTTTCTTTTATTTTTTTGAAATTATAATTCCCTCTCCATTTCTTCCTTTCAAATCTTTCAATGCTCCTCACTCTCTTTCAAATTCATGGCCTGTCTTTCCATTAATTTTTGTTACAGGTATATAAGTATATGTACCTGCATATATACTTCTAAATACATAAATACAAAATGATTAGTCTGTGTAACGCTGTTTATCTGTATGTTTTCAGCGCTGACTATTTGGTACTAGGTATCATCTCCAGAGTGTCCTCAACCCTGGAAGAGGCTATCTTGTTTTCAGCATTCTTTATTTGTCTATAGTTCTTGGTACAGGGTTGGTGATGCACAGGCTTTCCTCTATCCATTTTAACATTTCCATTGTTGCATCTTTGTTAAGCTCATGTTTAAACAGTCATGTAGACATTTTATGGGCGTAGCTTCAGAAATTAATGGTAGAAACAGTCTCAAAGCAAACTCCTTAATACTCTCCTTTTACAACAATGTTTTGGCCTCCTCTTCCAGAATACTCTCTGAATCTTAGATGCTAGAGTGGTTTTGTAGATGTATCCACTGGAACTGGGTTCCATATTCCTGCATTTTGATTGGTTTGGGGTTTCTGTAATGGTCTCCATTATTTGCAAAGAGAAGATTCCTTGATGAAAATCAGAACTATATTTACCTGTGGATATCATGGCAAGTGATTGCCACATTTTCTCCATAATTGAAGGCTCCATTTTCTGAATCTTCAGATGTGAGTGTATATCCTGGAGTAGCGACATAAATGTGACACCAAAAGGGGACCATTTCTGGAGTTGGGGTGGGGGAGCAATAGAGAGAGGAATAGCAAGGTACAAGATTTGATTGGTGGAGTGAGACACTGAAGGGCTTTAGTTAGGGAGAGGTGTGGCAGATAAATACAGAAGAGAAATAATTCACTTTCATATTAACTGAAATCTCTGGAATTTAATTTGCTCTTCAGACTTCAAACATGTCTTCCATCTCCATCCCTTGATGATCTTTCATCTCATCATTGGGTATTGTTTATAATTCGTAGTCTTCTGTAACTGCTATGAGCAACACTGAAATATTAGAAAACAATTATTTGTGCTGTTGACACATCCTTGGGATTTCATTGTTGCTGTCACCAAATGTAGAACAGCCCAAAACATAATGACATATAAATATCTTTCTAAAATCCTGAAAAGGTGCTCAGATCAAAACATTTACAATTAGTCTAGGTATCTCTGCATCTTAGGACATGCAAAATTGTCCAAATTCTCAGAAAACATGCAAATACTTCTAGTCCAGTCCTTAAGTAGATACACCTTGGTAGGGTTTGTTGTTATTTGTTTTTATGTCTTGGACCACTTTTACTTAAACACATGAAAAACATCTTTATCCTCAGAATGTTTAACAGCTTTTATGAGTAGTTGTGTGCAGAGACCTCTGGCTCTTCTTGTTCCCACTCATGGGAACATGACTCTAAGCAGTGGCTAGGGAATTGGTCCCTATCTTATGGCAAAGTGCTATGTTACATCTCTGTGGGAGTCTACCAGATGCTGAGCTGGAAAATTACTAGCAAGAGAGATCAATGCTCTCCCCTACAAATTAGACATGTATTAAAACAATCATCTAGCTTCCATCTAGCAAAATGTATCTCCTCTACAAGTACTTCCAAAGTCCCACGGGCAACGAGATGCCAATGTCTCTGCTACCACTTCTAAAAAAGTACTTGTAAAGAACATCTTGGGAGTTTCAGACTATTACCAACTGTTTGCTAGCTCCATTGGAGATCTCTCCAGAGTCCCTGCTACCACCTCCCAAAGATGTCCTGTGGGATCTTCAGGTTTCACTTTTCTGTCAGTTATTCAGATATGCTCTTCGTAGTACAGATTTTCCAGAAATGCACCTGAGTTGAAGAGAGTGCACAGAACTACTGGGTTTTTTTTATTAGTCAATTAAAGCAACTATCAAACATGGAAGAAACAGTTGAGAATTTTAGTCACTCAGTAGTGTAAAGGGGGGTTGAAACTAGGGGAAGTTCCTAAGTGCTGCTCTTTTATTCCCTTCCCCATCATCTGGAATGGAGTACTGGCAAGGATCCCAGAAGGTAAAAGTATTCCTGGAGGCACTTTTACCCAGAGAGCATTTGTTAAGTGTCTAGTTTTGTTTACTCAGCCTCATGGGGCATAAAGACAGAAACAACAGCCCTCACTCATCCAAACTGGAGAGTCTATAAGGAGAATCTTTCCCTAGAAAGTTGGTACATAAAGTTTTATTTGTCACTCTAACAGTGAGTCAGAAATAAACTCTTGAGCACCATTTCACATCAGGAAAGTGAACCATAAACTCACCTGTTAGCTAAGCAAATCTAAAGTCGTATAACCTTAAGTAGAGTTGCACATATTACAGCCTGGGCTTCCATGCTGTTACTGATCGGAAAAATGTTTACAAGCAAATAATTGAGAGTAAGCTAACATTACTCTTATATTAGATCCAGATTCTTAACAGAATAAAAACAAAAAGCCTTCAAGCATAAAAAGCAAAAGAATCAGAAATATGTGAAACAGCAGAAAACCAAAACAGGCAAGCAAACTGATTAAATGTTTTAATTGTTGGTACATCATATAACATCTCACCCTCCCTTCTATTCCTAAAAGATTAACAGCAGGGTTTGAAGATCTTAGAAGAGAGAACATATAACCTCATAGGTTTGAGGCAACAAAAGAAAATGAAACTATTTTAAATACAGACATGAGATATTAAAATATGCAACTTTAATAATATGTACTTTTGAACATTGTGAGGTTTTAAATATTTCTATGCTTCAATAAATGAGTATCTAGGAAGATAGTGAGTGTATTCAACTAATTTTAGAATTTGAAACACTAAGTATATATGGCGAAATGCCCACATTACTTACTAAAAATGACAAAAGAATAATCTGTCTCTGTCTCTCTGTCTCTTTTTCTCTCCATCGCTTCTAAAATATCAAGTTGAAGTAAGATTCAAGAGAGGAGCAAAACAAACATATAAAGACAAGCAGAAGACAGAGATTATATTAAAATTCCAAACAGTATTGAAGATAAAATTGAGAATGCTAGAGTTGTAGATACAAGCAAATGAAAAAAAAAAAGATACAAGCAACTCTGACAAATCATATAAACTAGACAAATATCTTTAAGTTTAAAAACATAACTGAATAATAAGTTATAAGGCTTAAAACATTATAAAAATAAAAAACAGTCTTTTAAAATAATTCCACAAAGACAGAATGCCACACCAGATATCTTCACAAACTATTGATAAATTTCACCAAATACTAGAGATACAAGTAAATCTAAGTAATTTAAATGTTGTACAGCCACAAATGGTGCAGATGCTTCTTGCTCAACCATAGGCAATGCCTGCCAGAAGACCAAGTAGGTTGCTCAGGGTCCTTTCCAATTCTAGCTATTACGCCAGACCCAATTATCAGGGATGTACCTAGAGCTACAATAAAACACCATAGGCAGCTTCCCCTCCCCAGTCCATGCTTCTGGTGGATCCCTCAAACCAACTTCCCTTCACCTCCCCTCCCCTCAGCCACCAGCAAGCATTCCCTGTAAATATACCAGCAAAGCAGGCCAGTAAAACAGGCGGCACTCAGACAACACACTCTCTGAAAATCCAGAGAGGAAACAGAAAACAAGAAACAAAACTCCCGCCTGACTAAGACAAACCCAGGAATCATCACTTAGACCCATAATTGTTCCAAAGTCAGATGCTTAGATAAGAATACAATCAACAAAAGCCAAAATAAATGTCAGCACTAGAACACAGCTATCATACCACAGCAGATTCTGAATATTTCAACCTAGCTGTAGCACAAGAAAAGTACCTTAAAACCAACTATGTGAAGATGATAGTGACTCTAAAAGACGAAGTAATTACATTGCTCAAAAAAGAAAATTAAACACAAAGAAACAATTGGAGAATGTAAAATGATCACTTAAAGCCAAGAAAGACCAAACAATTGAAAGACACAAAGAAAACTGTTCAAGTCCTAAAAATGAAAATAGAAACAATAAAGAAAATAAAAATTGAGAGAATCCTGGAGATAAAAAATTTAGGAATGCACAGAGGCAAGAATCATCAACAAAATACAAGAGTTGGAAGAAAGAATGTCAGGCATTGAAGATAAAATAGAAGAAATGTATAAATGGGTCAAAGAAAATATTAAATCTCAAAATTTCCTGACACAAAACATCCAGGTAATTAATATGGGATACTGTGAAAAGACCAAACCTCTGCTGCTGAAGCAGTCACATCATCACCTTGTGCCAGGTGCCTTTCCACGCTCGGCTCTGCAGCATGCACACCCCTTGAAAGTGCTCTCCAGACTCAGCTAGCTCTCTTGCCTCTTGCTCCTCTGTTACCTCTCTTGCTTCTCTTGCTGTCTTTCCCATCTCTTGCCTTTTCCCTGTTCTCTCCCTGTGTCTGTGTGTCTGCCCTCCTTTCTCATCTCCCCATTCAGACATCTCATTTTACTCTTGCTCTTTCCCTTCCCACTTCCTCAATACCTCTTGCACTAACTCTATTGTACGTGGCATGTTTGCTTCATGGCACACCATCCTTGGCATGGATGGAAGTTACCCACTTAACCTTGCTTCTAACCTAAAGAAGGGCATGCCTATAGAGGCACAAGAAGCTTACAGAACAAATAGACCAGAAGACCCCTTGCCACATAATAATCAAAATTCTAAAGTCACAAAACAAAGAAACAATATTAAAAGCTGCAAAGGAAAAAGACCAAAAAGGCAGGCCTAATATAATTCAATCTGACTTGTCAATGGAGACTATAAAAGCAGAAGGGCTTGAATAGATATGCTGCAGACTCAAAGAGACCATAGATGCCATCTCAGAATATTATACCAAGAAAAATTTTAAATCACCATAAATAAACAAAATAAGATATTCCATGATAAAGTCAAATTTAAACAACATCTATCTACAAATCCAGTCCTACAGAAGTTGCCAAAGGACAAATCCAAACCATGGAGATTAACTCTGCACATGAAAATTATAACAATGTTCTTAATTATCCAATAAAAAGTCACAAATTAACTGAATGAATGTAATATGATCCATTATTTTGCTCCGAGAAACACAGTTCAACATCAAAGATAGATAATACTTCAGGGTAAAGGTTTGGAAAATGATATTCTGAGCGAATGGACCCAAGAAGCAAATTGGTGTATCCATTCTAATATCTAACAAAATAGACTTCAATTCAAAATTAGTCAAAAGAGATGGAGATGGACACTATATATTCATCAAAGGAAACATTCACCAAGATGAAATTTCAGTTCTTAACATCTATGCCCCTCAAAGGGCACCCACCATTGTAAAAGAAACACTACTATACCTTAAATCACATATTGACTCTCACACACTGATACTGGGAGACTTCAATATCCCACTCTCACCAATGGACAGGTCTTCCAGACAAAAACTAAACAGAGAAATGCTGGAGCTAACTGAAGCTATTAACCAAATTAACCTAACAGATATTTACCAAACATTCCTCTAAAACACACAAAAAATATACCTTCTACTCAACACTTCACACAATTTTCTCCAAAATTGAACATATACTCAGACACAAAGTATGTCTCAACAGATACAAGAAAATTGAAATAACCACCTGCATCCTTTCAGACCACCATGGATTAAAATTGGATTTCAAAAACAACAGAAACAATTGAAAGCTAAGAAACTAATAGAAACTGAACAACTCTTTACTCAATGAAAAATGTGTCAAGACAGAAATAAAGAAATTAAAGACTTTCTAGAGTTCAATGAAAACGAATATATAACATACCCAAACATATGGGACACAATGAAAGTGATTCTAAAAAAAAGTTCATAGAACTATGTAACACTAATTGCTAAACAGCCTTACTAATAAAAAAACAAAAACAAACAAACAAACAAACAAAAAACTCCAGAACCAGATGTAGGGGTCAAAACTGAAAGATCAGAGGAATAGAACAAGCCAGGCACGCAGTTCTTATCACTAGAATCTTTCTGTGTCTTGCTATCTTACTTCCACTTGGCCCAGCTACATCACTTTCTCTTTCCACCCAGCTCTATCACTTCCTATCTGTCTGTATAGACCCCCAGACCTCTACGGTTTACTGTGCTGGGATTAAAGGCATGTGCTACAAAGCCTGGCTCTGTTCCCAGTGTGGTCTTGAACTCACAGAGATCCAAATGAATCTCTGCCTCCCGAATGCTAGAATTAAAGGCATGTGCTACCACTGCCTGACCTCTATATTTAATATAGTGGCTGGCTTTTTCCTCTGATCCCCAAACAAGCTTTATTTGTTAGAGCACATATAAAATATCACCACATTTCTCCTTTTTTGTCTAAAATAAAAAAGTATAATATAAGAAAAACTACATACAATAAGTACAATAACTATATAGAATATATACAGGCAATAAATACATTAACAATGTCTACTCCATTTGCATTTGACAAATTCAAAGAAAATATACCGTTATCTATCCTATTTTTCTGAGTCCAAAATGTACCTAATTCACTTTCTATCCTAACTTGTATTACCAACCAAAAACTATCTTTTGATGTCTTTCAAACTTATACACTTTATACCTCTATAGTGAGTTTCTGTTCTGAATTTGTTAACAAGGAAAACTATAAATATAACTATGTAATCCTCAACTCCCTCAGAAAACCGAGAAGGAAATGATATTACCTAGTTCAACAGGAAACACAAACAAGCGACTTCCAAAATAAATGAGGAATTACAGAAACATCTGGCTGCCTGGACAGTCACCCTAGGTTTCTCTGCAACGTTGGGGCATCCATCTCTGGCCTACAGGCTTAGCATATCTGACAGACTTTTCTGTGGAGCAGGATTTTCTGAAGAGCTTTACTACTTTGTCTTGACAAGGATCGGCAATCCTTTCTTTGGTGTCCTGCTTGTCCATTTTGGACAGCATACTGTCAGTAGTCGAAGCAAAGGGATTTTGTTGCCCAGTGGCTAACATTCACCACAAAGTAAGCTCCATAAGGAGTCTCTTCAATGCCCATCATCTTCTCTGAAGTATATTGGTGTTGCCAGGAGCAGACATGTCTCATTGTCATTAAAAAAAAAAAAAGGAAAAATCTGCGTTATTAAAACATCTTAAATGCCATATTCTGTAGATCTCTGAAGTGATTGAAGATACCTAAAAGATATCTCTGCTTGACCTTGAAAACATACTTAATATGACTACAAGTTCAATTCTAATTATGAATTACTAACTTCCATTTCTTTATTTCCTAATTAGTTGGTAATAACTTTCAAGGACTAGAAAAGTGCATCACATTGTTAAATAAATGAACTGTATAGGTACAATACCTTGAACAAGATTAGAAATAAATATACAATATTTTCTAACAAAATCAATCTCAAATTTGTATCAATATACATAATTTATGCACAATATACAAAAATCTAATCCAATGTAAAATATTTAAAACTAGTAGTTGCCATTTAAAAGTAGATTCAATAATCTACCTTTTTATCTTATCCTATCTATAATTCCCCTTTTTTCTTTTCAGAGTAGATTCAATAATATATCCCTTTATGCCATTATTTCTATCTCTCTTTTTTCAGAGTAGATTCAATAATCTATCTCTTATCTGTAGCCTCTTTTTTCTTTTTCTTTCTTTTTTTCTTTTTTCTTTTTTTTGAAAATGTTAGCATTTAATTAACCTCCCTGGGTGGCTTCAAGCCACCAGGACACAGGCAACTTCAACACCCTTTATCTTCTTTTCAGCTCTTCTGCTGAAAAATTTGGCTTCCACGATGACAGGCTCCTTAGGGAGCTTTCCCTTCCCCAGAACTTTGTAGTAGCCCAATCACACAACATCCATGATGGGAGAAGCTCCAGTCTTGTTCTTTGCAGCATTGATGCGTGTCTGCTCACTGACCAGTGTCCACAATTTATCCAGGTTGACATTCGGACAGAAGCTTTGGTTCCTCTTTAAGTGGTAATGTCTCATACCAACTTTCCCAAAGTAACCTGGGTGATATTTGTCTAAGTCAATCCTGTGGAGATACATGCCTCCAGCATCCCCGTGGCCTCCTGGGTGCTTGCAGTATTTACCGATGTGGCCATGGCCTTGGTTCACGTGGCCCCGGAGTTTCCAGGTCTTCCTCAGTCTGGATGGCATGGCGGCAGCGGAATGGAAAGAGCTTTTTTTTTTTTTTCAAACAAAAACCCTGAGTCTAATCTCCTTGATTAGCTTTTTTTCCTGACCATTATCAAAAACAAATTGTAACCAACTATCCTAAACAATGACAATTATCTATAACCCATTGAAAGACCAAAAACCACCTACCTCAACTGTTGGGAATGTGGGCATCCTATTCTTAAAATTACTTCCTGCTGTCTTAGGGTGAAGGCATCTTTAGGGTATCCTGAAAAGAAAAAAATTTGGGTTAATTTTCAAGTTTTGGAAGAGTTAGCTGTATTATTTGTCCAGTCTCGCATAATGGAAACGTGCAGGATTTGTCTCAAGTCCTTGCTCTAGTAGTCTATGAGGCTGTATCATCTCAGCTAGCCATCTCAAAATTGTCCTGAGCAGTTTGTAGTCCAAAGCCGATCTTTGGGTGGTGTTTGTCAGCTTAGGGGTATTATCATCATCTTGATAGAATCATTGTTGTGGGGCCCCATCATCTTTTTGGAGACTTCAAATTTGCTGTTAGGCGTGGTCAATGTTTCCTACAAAAAACTGATAGAAACTCAAACCCGAAATCATATACAGGAAGCTAGATGAAGTCTTTTTTTTAGAATTAGTTAGTACTCTATATGACCATTAATTTCATGACAAAAGTTTTATACATATATATATATATATATCTTATAAATTTTGATATGAAATTCATACCTTAAGAAAAGTTTTAAAGAGTCAAAATAGAACCAAAAATTATGAGATTAGTGGCAATAGAATAGTCCTTTAATTTTGGTTTTCTTCTTTCCCATCATGTGGCTCTTCTGACATGATACAGATATTTTGCATTTTCTTTTAACAAGCATGCTTGGGTTTAGAAAAGGAGAGAGCCATGAACCAACTCCAAAGCCAGCTTTAATCCTTAATTGAATTGGAACTGCATAAAGACCATTTGTGTTATGTGTCTGTATAGAACAGCAGAAACAAACATTTAGGAAGACTTACGAAATTTTATCCTGTTAGGTATGTGATATACCAATAGGTCAGTTTATTCTTTTTCTTGGGACATTCTTTTCTGGATGATTTGTCCCTTTTCTTCAGATGTCTCATTGTCCGGTGTTCTTCAGATTACTTAGCCTTTACTCTCCTGAAAGACAAAATCAAAATCCCTTCCCCAACCCTAACTTTGGGGAGATTCTCTTTTGGCAAGTTATATCTGATTAAATGAAAAGCATTTGTTAGTGGTATAAGTTAGTTTGAATTGAATTGTCATGCTGGTGATGAATTATTACCTCTTTTAATTAAGAAATTGAACTTTTATCAATTTTGATGGTATCCATAGCATTTTCTCTCCCATAGAAACAAAAGCAAAACATCGTCCCCAAGGTAATACATATCCTGGTTTCCATTCTGAGGTCAGTACATCCTTAAAGTATATAGAATGATTTAATACTGTAGTTTTTTTTTCTATTATCCAGTGTCTCTCCACAGCTGTTGTTTCTCTCTTATTAGCATTGAGAAAATTCAAAGTTAATAGAGCATTATATAATCTACTTTTGGGGGTTTTTGTTACCACTTTCTGTTTATTTAGTATATCCTTTAGAGTTGGATTTCATCTTTCTATGACTGCTTGGCCTGTAGGATTATGTGGTATACATGTAATATGCTTTATATTGTTATAAGCAAAAAACTGTTTCATTTTACCAGAGAAATAGGCTGAAGAACTGTATTTTTAATTTGTACAGGTATTCCCATGATGACCATAACCAATTATCTCAAATAAAATAAGAAACTGAGAGACCTCATACTAGCAACCTAACAATACACCTGAAAGCTCGAGAAAAAAAAGAAAGTACAACTAAGAGGAGCAAGACATTAACAAATTGAAGACTGAAATCAAATAAAATAGTTACAAAGAGAACAATACAAGGAATCAATGAAACAAAGAGTTGATTCTTTGAGAAAATCAACAAGTTAGACAAACCCTTATCCAAAATAACTAAAAGACATAGCAAAATTTTCAAAATAAATGAAATCATAAGGGCATGCTTTCAAAATCTGTACTGCAGCAAACTGGAAAAAATCTAAAAGAAGAAAAAATAATTTTCTTGATAGATACTACTTACCAAAGTTAAATCAAGATCAGACAAACAATTTACAGGATCAGATAAACAATTTAAATACACCAATACCCATTGTGGCATTCATTAAGTCTCCTAACAAGATATAAATAAATAAATAAATAAATAAATAAATAAATAAATAAATATCCAGGATCAGACAGTTTTAGTGCAAATTTCTACCAGAGTTCCAAAGAAAAGTTAACACCAATACTCCTCAAATTATTCCACAACATAGAAACAGAAGAAACATTGTCTATTCAGTTTATGAAGCCACAGTTATCCTCATACTCAAACCTCATAAAAACTTACTAAGAAAAAGTATTACAGACAAATATTCCTATGAATATAGATGCAAAGATACTCAATAAAATACTTGTAAACCAAATCTAAGAATACATCAACATGATCATCAACCATAATCAAATACGCTTCATCCAGAGATGTAGTGATGGTTCAATACATGAAAATCAATAAGTGAAATCCACCATATAATAGACTGAAAGAAAAAAAAAAACACATGATCATCTCACTAGATTCTTAAAAATGCCTTTGATAAAATCTAGCATACCTTCATGATAAAAGTACTGGATAGATAAGGAATACAATAGAAAAATACAAATATAATAAAGGCAATTTACTGCCAATTATAGCCAATTATCTAACTAAATGGAGAGAAACTGAAACCAATACCACTAAATCAGAAACAAGACAAGGTTGTCCACTCTCTCCATACCTATTCAATATAGTTATTGAGATTTTAGCTAGAGTAATAAGGCAACTGAAGGAGTTCAAAGGGATACAAAATGGAAAGGAAGAAGTCAAAGTATAATCATTTGTAGATGATATGATAGTATGCATAGGTGATCCTAAAAATTCTACTAGAGAACTCCTATAGCTGATAAACACTTTCAGCAAAGTGGCTGAATACAAGGGAACTCAAAAAAATTGGTAGCTTTTCTACTAGAAATGACAAACACATCAAAAGCAATCTACAGAGTCAATGCAATCACTATCAAAATTCCAACAAAATTCTTTACATAACTTGAAAGTACAACTCAACTTCATATGGAAAAAGAAACAAACACAAACAAACAAACAAACAAAAAAACAGGATAGCTAAAATAATCCTGAACAATAAAGGAACTGCTGGAGGTATTAGCACCCCAATTTCACATTGTGTTATAAAGATACAGTCATAAAAACTGCATGGTATTGGCATAAAACCAGATTTCTAAAGGGAGTGGTGTTGCACAGGAGTTAGAGGAACAAAGACAGGGTAGATAAGATGTAAATTCAGTACTTATATGTGAAATTCTAAAATTAATAAAAATTAATAAAAAGAATTTCATATTTTCATGGCCTCCAGTAGGGTTTTTCATGCTCTAGTGGTGGTTTCATAACCATCTACATGCATGCAGCATCAACTGGATTTAGTGAATTGTAAAACAAAACAAAACAAAACAAAATGGACATGGATTTTTTTTTTGAATGGGGGCACTTTGAAGGATATATAGAAGGTTGAAGGAGAAATGTTGTAGTATATATTATCTTATTTCACTGTATGATATTCACAGAAGTGAGGAAGAATTTATAATAAAAATATTCTGCAAATCCTACAATTTTGGAGGCAAAACTTAAAAATATGCTCTTTAATATTTACTGGTACTTTAAAAAAGTGACATCTGTCTTTATGGTTCTATACCATGACTGGAGAGGGATGGTACAACAGTGAATCAATTAGCCAGAATGGTATTTAACTAATCATATTATGGAGATACATGTTAGGGTATTATTCAGCAACTACTTGCTATAAAATAGTTCCTTTAATGCATTGGAATAGACATTAAACATTTCAGCTGACACAGGTTATGTACAAAGAAATACAAGTAGAATAGGGAGACATTAATAAATACATGTTCCATTAAATTTGAGAAAAATAGTCTTTGCATGTGCATTATACACAAGATTGAAGATTTAAATGAAACAAAACATGAAAACATTATTTTTCAAAAATTGAATAAATGTGATATTCCAGAATATGAGAAACATCAGTGTGCTTGGTTGATTCAAAGGGTGGATGAAGTTGGGAATGGAAGTTCTTGCCTTTAAATACTAGGTACTCAGGTGGCTCAGGCATTCAGGCAAGACAACCACTTGAATCTAAAAGTTGGGTGTCAGCCTGGATGATTTTCAGAAATAGTCATGGTTTTATGTATATAGGAAAAATGTTTAATATACAATTAAATAATAGTCTGATATGCCTCATTTCCCAGAAAAGGATTTTTGTCTACAGACTCAGGTATATTTTCCAGGAAAATACATACAGGTAGTGGAGTGATTTGTAAGACTTCTACCACAAATACATTGAACACTAGATGATGTATTGTTCAGGAGGTTATTTCAGATCATTTATGACTTGCTTTTTTTCTCCAAATAATGATTTATAAGAGTCATCAGTGTTTCTCTATGTGTATGAGAGAGTGTATGTACATGAGTATGAGTGTGTGTGTATGTCTGTGTGTGTGTGTGTGTGTGTGTGTGTGTGAGTTAGTGTTACTGTCCATTTGCTTCATTCATATGCTATATATTAATAATCATAATAGTCTTGTGGTTACACATATGCAAATCCTCTAAAAACATAATGTGAACAAAGTTTAAGGCTATGCACCTAATATTCCCTAAGTATATTAAAAAATAATAAAAATAATTACTCTTTATTTTGTTTACTGACCTGGAAACTTGTGAGAAACCCTATGAAAACTTCAGTAGTCTAAAAAAAGTTAATACAAGGTATCAAATGGAATTTTTTATTAAGAATTTTTAAATTCATTTTACATACTAATCACAGATCTCTCTCTTTCCTCCTCCTGTCCCTCCAGCCTTCCCCGCCTAACCCATGCCCCATTCACTCCTACAAGAAGGTAAGGCCTCCCATGGGGAGTCAGCAGAGCCTGGTACATTCAGTAGAGGCAGGTCCAAGCCCTTCCCCTTGCCTCAAGACTGTGTAAGTTGTTCCACTATAGGAAGTGGGCTCCAAAAAGTCAGCTCATGCACCAGGGATGGATCCTGATTCTGCTTCCAGGAAGCCCCTTAAACAGATGAAGCTACATGACTGTCTCACTTATGCAGAGGGCCTAGTCCAGTCCTGTGAAGGCTCCACAGGTGTTTGTCTAAAGTATATGAGTCCCCATTAGTTTGGTTTTGGTTGTCTTTGTAGGTTTCCCCATCATAATCTTGATGCCCTTTGCTCATAGAATCCCTCTTCTCTCTCTTCGACTGGACATCTGGAGCTTGGCCTGGTGTTTGGCTGTGGATCTATATCTGCTTCCATCAGTTACTGGAGAAAGCCTCTATGATGGTAGTTAGGGTATTCACTGATCTGATTACTGGGATAAGCCAATTCAGGCACCCTCTCCAATGTTGCTAGTAGTCTAAGCTGGGGTCATCCTTGTGGATTTCTGAAAACTTTCCTAGCACCCAGATTCTCACTATCCCCATGATATCTCCCTCTATCATGGTGTCTCTTTCATTGCTCTCCCACTCCATTCCTGTTCCAGCTCAATCATCTCATTCTATTATGTTCTCATCCCCCCATACTCTATCCCCCATTGCCCACCCTCATCCCCAGTTTACTCATGGAGAGCTCACTTATTTCTCCTTTCCAGGGCAATCCATGTGTCCCTCTTTGTGTCCTCCTTGTTAGCTAGTTTCTCTGGAGCTGTGGGTTGTAGACTGGTTATCTGAATGGATCTCTGCCTTCAGAATGCTAGGATTAAAGTTATGTGTGCCACCATTTTCTGGCTTCTATGTCTATCTAGTGGCTGTTCTGTCCTCTGACACTAGATAAGTTTATTAGGATGCACAATATATTGCGGGACACAATATATCACCAAACACGTTTGTCCTTCTGAGTCTGGGTTACCTCGCTCAGGATGATATTCTCTAGTTCCACCCATTCATCGGCAAATTTCATGATGTCATTTTTTTTTTAACTTCTGAGTCATACTCCATTGTGTATATGTACCAAATTTTCTTAATCCATTCTTCAGTAGAGGGACATCTAGGTTGTTTCTAGATTCTAGCTATTACAAATAATGCTGCTAAGAACATAGTTGAGCATGTGTCCTTTTGGTATGATTGAGTATTGCTTGGCCATATGCCCAGAGTAGTATAGCTGGGTCTTGAGGAAGATTGATTCACAGTTTTATGAGAAACCACAATACTGATTTCCAAAGTAGCTGTACATGTTTGCACTCCCACCAACAGTGGCGGAGTGTTCCCCTTGCTCCACATCCTCTCCAACATAAGTGTTGATGGTGTTTTTGATCTTAGCCATTCCAATAGGTGTAAGATGGTATCTCGGAGTCCTTTTGATTTGCCTTTCCCTGATGACTAAGGATGTTGAGCAATTCCTTAAATGTCTTTCAGACATTTGAGATTCTTCCTTTGATAATTCTCTATTTAGCTCTGTATCCTATTTTTTTAATTGGATTGTTCATTATTTTGATGTCTAGGTTCTTGAGTTTTTTAAATATCTTTCAGAGATCAGCCCTCTGACAGATATGGGGTTAGTGAAGATCTTTTCTCATTTTGTAGGCTGTCATTTTGTCTTATTTACTGTGTCCTTTGCCTTATAGAAGCTTCTCAGTTTCAGGAGGTTCCATTTATTAATTGTTACTCTCAGTGTCTGTGATACTGGTGTTATATTTAGAAAGTAGTCTCCTGTGCTAATGTGTGCAAGACTACTTCCTACTTTCTTTTCTGTCAGGTTCAGTGTAACTGGTTTTATATTGGGGTCTTTTATCCACTTGGACTTTTGTGCATGGTGATAGATATAGATCTATTTATAATTTCCTACATGTTGATGTCCAGTTATGCCAGGACCATTTGTTGAAGATGCTTTCTTTTTTCCATTGTACAGTTTTGGCTTCTTTGTAAAAAATCAGGTGTTCATAGATGTTTAGGTTAATATCTGGGTGTCTAATTTGATTCCATTGGTCCTCATGTTGGTTTTATGCCAATACCAAGGTGTTTTTGTTACTGTAGCTCTACAGTAGAGCTTGAGGTCAGGGATGGTGATGTCTCCAGAGGTGGCTTTATTGTACAAGATTCTTTTGGATATCCTGGGTTTTTGTTTTTTTCTATGTGAAGTTGAGTAGTGTTCTTTCCAGGTCTGTGAAGAACTGTGTTGGGATTTTGATGGGAATTGCATTGAATCTGTAGATTGCTTTTTGTAAGATTGCTATTTTTACTATGTTAATCCTACCTATCGATGAACACTGGAGATCTTTCAAGTTTCTGATATCTTCTTCAATTTCTTTCTTCAGAAACTTAAAGTTCTTGTCATACATATCTTTCACTTGCTTAGTTAGAGATGCCCCAAGGTATTTTATGTTATTTGTGGATATTGTAAATAGTGCTGTTTCTCTGATTTCTCAGTCCATTTTATCATTTGTGTATAAGAGAGCTACTGAGTTTTTTTCAGTTAATCTTGTATCTTGCCACATTACTGAAAGTGTTTATCAGCTGCATGAGTTCCCTGGTAAAATATTTTGGGTCACTTATGTATACTATCATATCGTCTGAAAATAGCAAAAGTTTGACTTCTTCCATTCCAATTTGTACCCCCTTAATCTCCTTTTGTTGTCTTATTACTCTAGCTTTTTTTATCTGTTGAGATTTTCTTTGTGACTGAGTATGTGGTTGAGTTTAGAGAAGGCTCCATGGGGTGCTGAGAAGAAAGTATATTCTTTTTTGTTAGGGTGGAATGTTCTGTAGATATCTATTAAGGTGATTTGAGTTATAACATGTTAGATCCCTTATTTCTCTGTTAAGTTTCTGTCTGGCAGATCTGTCCATTGGTGAGAGTGGAGTATTGCAGTCTCCCACTATTAATGTGTGTGGTTTGATGTGTGATTTAAGCTTTAGTAATGTTTCTTCTACATGTGTGGGTGCTGTTATATTTGGGGTGTAAATGTTCAGAATTGAGACTTCATCTTGATGAATTCTTCCTGTGCTGAATATGTAATGTCCTTCTCTTTTAATTGATTTTAATTTGAAGTCTATTTTGTTAGATATTGGGATAGCTACATTAGCTTCCTTCCAAAGTCCATTTGATTGGAAAGTCTTTTTCCAGGCTTTTACTTTGAGGTAGTGTCTGTCTTTGAAGTTCAAGTGTGTTTCTTGTCTGCAGTAGAAGGATGGATCCTGATTTCATATCCCTTCTATTAGCCTTTGTCAATTTTTATATGTGAATTGAGTCCATTGATGTTAATGGATATTAATGACCATTAATTTTTTGGTGATAGAGTGTGTGTATTTCCTTTCTTTGGGATTTGCTCCTGTGGAGTTATCTATTGCCTTTGTTTTTGTGGGTGCATCTGACTTCCTTAGGTTGAAATTTTCCTTCTGGTGCTTTCTGTAGGGCTGGATTTGTAGAGAGCTATTGTTTAAATCTGGTTTTGTCTTGGACTGTCTTGTTCACTCCATCTATGGTGATTGCAAGTTATGCTGAATATAGTCATCTGGGCTGGCATCCATGGTCTCTTAGTGTCTGCATTTCATCTGTCCAGGACCTTCTGGCTTTCAAAGTCTCCATTGAGAAGTGGGGTGTTATTCTGATGGATCTGGCTTTATAAGCCACCTGCCTTTTTTCCTTTGTTGCTCTTAATATTCTTTCTTTATTCTGTATGTTTAGTGGCTTAATTATTATGTGACAAGGGGATTTTTTGGGTGTCTAGACTATTTGGTGTTCTATGAGTTTCTTATATCTTCACAGGTATTTCCTTTAAGTTTAGGAAGTTTTCTTCCATGGTTTTGTTAACTATATTTTCTATGCCTTTGAGTTGGTATTCTTCTCTTTTTTTCTATCCCTATTATTCTTAGGTTTTTCCTTTTCATGGTGTCCCAGATTTTCTGGATGTTTTTTGTTATGACATTTTGGGCTTTGGTGTTTTCTTTGACTGACAAATCTATTTCCTCTATTGTATCCTCTATGCTAGAGTTTCTCTCTTCTATCTTTTGTATTCTGTTGGTTATGCTTGCATCTGTAGTTTCTGTTCATTTACTCAGATTTTCCATTTCCAGCATTCCATCAGTTTGTTTCTTCTTTGTTGTTTCTATTTCCACTTTTCAGGTCTTGAACGGTTTCTTTCACATGTTTAATTCCCTTTTCCTGATTTTCTTGGCTTTCTTTAAGAGATTTATTGATTTCTTCCAATTTTTTTGTTTGTCTTTTCCTCAATTTTTTAAGGGAATTTTTCTTTTCCACTTTAGGGCCTCTATCATCTTCATAAAGTTATTTTTAAGGTTGATTTCTTCTGCTTCTTTTGTAATGTTCAGGACTTGCTGTTGTAGAACTCCTAGGTGATGCCATATTTTTCTTTATGTTGTTGTTTGTATTTTTGCAGTGGCATCTACCCTTCTTTTCCTTCAATAGGTGCAAGAGGCGCCTGTGTCTGAGGGAGCTGCTCTTGTTCCAATCTGTGCTTGCTGTGTCTGTGTCTCAGGAGGCCACTTTGATTCCAATTTTAGCTCTTGGCCTAAATGGAGCTGGTGAATTCTGTGTCTCAGGGAGCTGCTCTTGGTCCAATCTGAGCTTGCTGATTCTTTGTCTCAGGGAGCCACTCTTGGTCTTATCAGGGCTCTTGGTCCAATTAGAGCTGACAGATTCTTTGTCTCAGGAAGCTGGTCTTGGTCTTATCAGAGCTGGTGGATTCTGTATCTCAGAAAGCCACTGGGATCACAGGGGGATGAGTAGGTTTGGGGTAGGGCATGGGTCTTGTAGATTGCAGGGTCCAATGGGGGGTTTGGTGGGGGAGCCTTACCACAGGAGTCTTCCCTGCTGGTTGGCAACTGGGGCAGCAATGGGTGGGGGTTCCCAGGGATCTCAAATGGAATTTTGAATGTGAATCTTGAAAATATATACATATATGTATATATATATATACATATATATTTCTTATTAGAAGAAATTATGACACTAAGGCAAGTAATAGTTAATAATGAAATTATTTAAAACTGGACATATATAACATTTTAGACTTTGTTTTTACTATGTATAGTTTGCCTGTATATATGTATGCATGTGTGGTGGCTTGAATAAAAATGATCCACATTAGGAAGTGGCACTATTAGGAGGCATGACTTTGTTTGAGTAGGTGTGGTCTTGTTGAAGGAAGTGTGGATGGGCTTTGAGGTCAGATGTTCAGGTCAGGCCATTGTCTCACATTCTCTCTCTGCTGTTGTTCAATCCAGATGAAGAGCTCTCAGCTACCTCTCCAGCACCATGTCTGCTTGTGTGTCACCATGTTTCCCACCATAACAATAATATACTAAACCTCTGAACTATAAGTCATTCTCAATTAAATGTTTTCCTTTATAAGAGTTTCCTTGGTCATGGTTTCTCTTCAGAGCAATAGAAACCCTAACTAAGATAGTATGTATGTGCACTATGTACATGTAGTGCTTTCAGAGGCCAGAAGACAACACTCTATTCTCCAGGTATAGAATTTTTACAGACATTTGTGAGTGGCCTTGTTAGTCTTGTGAAACAACTGTAGTTCTCTGCAAAAGCAATCAATCCATTTCTCCATGCCAGAATTTTCACATTTAATCATCACATAGCTGTTTATTTCATTGAGATTTTAAATTTGATTATTTAAGAAAAACTGTATGTAACTACCACCAACAAGAAAAAGCCATATATCTTTTCCAATGTGATACCACACTTATGCTGTTTACCATTTCTCCACATAACAAGTCAGCATTGCTGTGAGTTGGTAAACAAGCTGAATGAATTTTATATCAATCATTGCTTTTCATCTTCTCTTAACTTTCCCAGGGGCCTTTTTAATAGTAACTGCATACATTTTTTTGCCATTGATCAAGAAACAAGTCTCATTGTCCCTAAAACAACATCTGCTGAGGCAGATTTGTCTGTGGAGAGAGTTTCCAGATCTGAATTGCACTGTTCAAGCCATTGTCAGTATTCAACTAATAGCTAGTTCCATTTCTGGGACTATATTTAAGTATTCATTCTTGATTCAAGTTGTCTTGTTCCAAACACAGAAGTGAATTTTTAGATGTCCTAGCTAATTTTCAAGTCAAATTTATAATAACCCACTGCCCCATCCTATCAGAGTGGACCACTCTGTGGTAACCTGTACAATGTATCTAACACATTATTTTAAAGAATTGTTTCCTATTGTTCACTCACACATCCTTCATAATCGAAGTTATTGTTGGATGCCTTGTAATAAAGGATCTTACTTTGTTACTGATTATATGAATAAATATCCAGTGTTCATTTTATTGTGTGTAAAAGGCTACATAAATAGTGAATACAGTACTGGATCAATGCTTAACATTAGGAGAAAGTCCCACTGTTTGATTGTCATGAGTTCAGTTCTCAGCACCCATATCAGGTTGCCTGTAATGGTAGCTCCAGGAGATCTGATACCCTGTTCTGGCCTCCATCAATACCTGAACTCATGTGCGTATTCACCCACATAAATACCTATAATTAAAACTCAATCTTTAAAAATAATGAATACATGAATTAATACTATGATTAAATAAGATGCTAATAACTATTACAGAGGAAGCACTGAAGACATTAGTTTATGAGCATGTCAGCTAATTTTATCTGTGACATGCTAACTTTTCCATCATGTTGAATAATGTCTAGAACAATAACAGACAGATGGTAAATATGACTGGGAAAGAAAGGATAGTTTAAATTTATGTAGAGAGAGTCAAATGGGTTCTCTGAATAATCATCCTATTAAATTTAATAGCCTACTTGAATATGGTAATTTATTTTAATGGCAAATACTTTCTTGGTTCATTTGCCTAATCTGTTTACTCTAAGACAAAAATTTGAATTTTTATTTTTTTTTTTACTAAATAAGATATAATTCATAAATTTCTCAAAGAGCTACCATTTTGCCATGTTCTAAAATGAGCAATTTGGATGTTAAATGGGAAAATGAAATTCAATGTTCAGTTCTGGAGTTTACACATTCAAGAGCACCTGCATTGGTGTGCTCTGGCTGCCATAACAAAATACAGACTGGATGGCTTGCACAGCAGAGGTTGTTTTTCCAACAGTTTTGGAGACTGACCCTGAGATCAGAGAGAGCATTAAAGGGTTTTGGTCTCCTGAGGAGTCTCTCCTTCACATGCAGATGGCCTCCTCTCACTGTGTCCTGACATGCTGTACTCTGAACTAATGCCAGATGCTTCTCTGTATACTCTTCCCTTATGAAGACTGAATCAGATTGCACTATGACCCAATCTCATCATCTATCTTTAAATCAGTCTTTAAAGGTCTGATCAGCAGAGTAACACTGTAGAAACCTGGGCTCTGGTTTCATTATGTACACTTTGATAGGGGTCACAATTCAGTCCATAACATCACCTAAATATGTACATTTTCAATTCAGGTAATATATAAATGACTCTCTGGCTCTTATAATCTCTCCTCCCCTCTTCTATAATGATCTCTTTGCCTTAGGTACATGAGTCACACTGCAGATGTATTAGTTGAAACGGGGCTCCAAAACTCCACATTTTAATTGGTTGTGGCTTTCTGTAGTGTTCTTTTTCAGTTGCAAAGAGAAGTTTTCTTGATGAGAGGTAAGGTCTATACTCGTCTCTGGGTATAAGGACAAATATTTAGAATGTAGTTTGAGATTATGTTATTTTAACAAACTAAGAGTTCTAGGTTCTCCCTGCAAGCTCGTGAATTCAATAAAACCTCTAGATTACAAGTATCAGGCATGGTTTCCTTCTTGTTGAGCAGGTCTTAAGTCTAATTAGAGAGTAATGGGTCTTGACACAAGGTATGTATGCCACTATTTCATCCTTATGGTTATCACGTCATACTATTCAACGTTTATCGTGTCATAGCTTAGTAGGACTGATGTTAGCTTCCCTCCTTGGATGGTGCCTTCAGGTATCATGGAAACTTGTTCTCTGGGAAGAGGCATTCCAGCCAACCCTTAGACAAGTACATATAAGTAATGTTATACAGACTTACCAAACTGTATTTATTTTATGTAGCTAGAAATATATATATATATATATATACATTCATAATTTCACATATATTTATGTATTTAGGAATAAATATGACATATGTACATATCATATATGATACATATGACCTCCCTTCCCTCTCCCTGTTCTTCCATTTTCTTCTTCATATCACATGTATAATGTTATTCCACTCCTAAGCTTTATTATATATAAAACTAACTATATTTTCTTGGTTTCTTTGGTTACTCTGTGTTTTATACTCACATCTGAAGATTTAGTATAAGAAGCTCGGATGAGAGAGAACACCTGGCATTTGTCTTTCTAGGAGAAGGAAGGTAAGGGAAAAATGCTATAATTCTATTTTAATAAAAATGTATTACAAATATATATATATATATATATTAAAAGGAAGGCTCATACCCAGACCCTGGGTTAGTCTTCATGGTAAAAATGAAGTGGGAGGAAGGGATTGCAGTTTGCAGCCTTGTACTGTGGTGCATGCCTAAAACTTCAACCCATGGAAGACTGAGGAAGGAGAATTGCTATACATTGCTAGACAGTCTGTTCCAGATGTACACTGAGACACCGTCTTGGGAAAAAAAGGAAAAGGAACAATAAAACAATTGCTGTGCCCAATATACTCCATGAAAATCCATTTTAGGTAAATTTTTTAGGATCAATATTTTACTTCCTTTATAAATTAACTTTTAAATTAATCCAGATTTTAAGTATAAATGTATCCTACAGGCATGATCTCTTAGGTAGTTTGTGCTTCTTTAATTCTACTCATGATTCTTTATCATATAATATAGTATAATATAGTTTTGTATCACTCATTTCCTTAATTCTTTTACTGTGTGTTTCAATTCAATGTCACTAACAAATGACGCCGTGTCTGCCTGGCTAACCTTAGTTAAACTTTTCTAATGAATGATTTTTCATCAAGGGTTTCAAAAGAATCTAACAGTATAAGTGAATAAATAGTATAAAATATATCCCATGTTATAATAAAAGTTTCAGGAGTGTCAATCATAAAGTATTTATCATCAGTGGGGGTCTACAGATGTTTAACAAACATATACAAATCAGCTTATACAGTGTTCTGCATCCTAAAAAATATTTATCATTCATTTAATGAGACCCCCCCAAACACCATCCTCCAACATTATTTCACCAAATATCTTAAGTATAATTAGAGAAATCTTCTAATCCCCTCAAATTTTTCTTTCAGTGTATATTCCACAATGGGCATGTATTTATATTTTTAAAAGATCATTATAATGAGAATGTATTTTTTCCTATGAACAATTTGGTGTCCAGATTCAGAAAACAACTAAATAAAGAATTAGAAAAAATACTAGATTTTAACAAGACTCATTTTGCCTATGGAAGCCCAAAGTTTTAAAGAATGCATGTTTAGAAAAGAGATAAAAGAAAAAATTACATTAGAGGTAGGGATTCTGGGAAGAAAAAATACAGTATCTCATTAAAGGTCTAATAATTCTGCCCCGTTAAGGTTGCTTGAGATGAGTCTCCTTCCTAAGAGTAGTCTCTTGGCTAAGGATTGACCCACCCCACTGATATACTGGCAAGAAATTCTATGCTCTTGATGAGAAGTTTATTTTATAGCTGTTAGAATTTACTATTAACATGGCTTATATAATATTGTTGACTTCATCAAAGTCCCATAAATGGTCTTTAATACTCTCAGAATCACAATTATAAATTGTAGGAATAGAATACATAAGAATAACAAGGTACGTAAACAGATAACTAATTTCTCTAATAATTATTTTTCATGTACTATTCATCCTGCATGATGCTTACCAATGTGTAGCTGTATGTACACACAATATACACTAAAGTGAAATAAGTCATCAGTATATTCTGAGACATCTGATCTGGGAAAATGTAGAATATTTTTTGTAGGATGAAGTGGTGTCAGATTCTGTAAACTGTATCATGCTACCCACTTATGAATGAGAACATATTGATTGCCATGAGAACACCACTTTAGAAGCTGAGCTGAAGGATGAGAGGAACAAATCCTTCATGTAAAATGAGAACAACAGAACTGTCTGTAGGAAGTGGTACAGTTTACATTGGTTCAGGCTTTGTCAGTAGAGTCAGAAGGCATGGAGAAGATTAGGAAGAGAATATGGAGAACACAGCAGCCGGGCTCTTTGCTCAATATGGGAGGAAGGGAATGGATGGGAAACAGGATGTGGCTACTTTTTTGCTATGGACTCACTTCCCAGGTGAGTGTGGCACCCTGGGATTCATAATGTACTTTACCTGGAATTCATAATGTCCCAGGAGGGTGTCATCAGCATCTGGAGAGAAGCTCCGCTCAGACGCTGGATTTTTACTTTACATTCTTAAAATTCCATCTTCCACTTCTCCAATCTCTCTTCTTCTTAACCTCTTCTTGGTGATAAAGTGGGGATTAAACCAAGGCACTCATGAGGAGAAAAATACAAGTCCATTATTAATGCAGTCACATTCTAAGGGGATACTTACTAACAGCATGCAGGCATATTCAGACTGAACAACTATTAAACAACAGATGCCACACATTAGCAGAAAATATTAACAGAAATATATGAATTGAATCAAAGTTACAGCACAACTGATATATTTTAGTCATTAACACAATTCCAAACTAAGAGACTTTCAGTACCTCTTTTAGTCAGGTGAGCCCATTCATTGATCCAAAATAGTTACCAAGTATCTATTGTTGAATTTTATAATAGACACTTCGGCTTCAAATGTAAAAAAGTAATTGGTCTTTACTTTTCTTGAAAATCCACAGAGAGTTTGAATACACCAAAGTCATTATTGGAAGTAAGTTCTAAAGATTATATAAAAGTGAATGGGAAAGATTTTGTCAATGGAGCTTATTAAACTTGGTCATGTTAGGAATGTGGAATGAATGGAATTGTGTGTGTATATGAATTGAAATATGTTTCTAAAATCATTCTATCCTTGAGAATATGAATGTTTCAAAAGATATATATATATATATATATATATATATATATATAATTAAGTGAAATTATTTTGAGGGTAAATGTAAGCTTTCATTACACACACACACACACACACACACACACACACACACACACACAGTCTGCAAAAAGTTCATATTAGATCCTGATTAATTAGTTAGTCTACAAAACTTCAGAAAAGAGATTGGAGGTGGGTTATGCTGAAGTAAGCTGGCTGTTTGTTACTGGAAATTATAGTTATAACAGTAAACTATTTGAAGGAGAGCGGGGAGTGCAGGTACAGCCACATTTAGGCTTACACTTTGACACTCATGTGTTTCAATATTGGCTGTTACATAGGCAATATAAAAAGGTAAAGCTAAAGCTGAGAGACAGCTCAGCAGTTAAGAGCACTTGCTTCTCTTTCAGAGGATCTGAGATGGGCTCTCAATGTCCTTTAGGAGGCTCATAACCACCTGTAACTCGATCTGTATCGCCTCCAGCACTCTGTTTGACCTCTAAGGGTATCCATCCACATGCATATGGACACACAGACAAGGACAAAAAATACACATACATGAACAATAAAATTATTTTAAGAGACAGAACTAGAGGGAGAGAGTAATGTGCAACATAAAGCCAGAAATAAATGAATTTCTAGAATTGTGAAAGTGTCAGCTTTTAAGTTTGCTTTTAGAGTGATTCAGTAAGGAGATGACAAAATCTGACTTTATGAATTAGCTGCAAAAAACAAAATTTGAAAAGATCAGTTTCAATGAAGTGGTGGCAGTTTTCTGTGACAGTTTTACTTTACAGTCAACTTAAGAAGGCTTAGGTGCTGGGGAATTATTTATTTATTTATTTATTTATTTATTTATTTATTTATTTGACTCAGTAAACTGTTAAATTGAATTCATATGGAAAGTCATTCTTGGGAAATGAGCCCTGATCAGACAGGCGAGATTGTAAATTGTAACTTTTATTTTCTCATCATGAAAGCCCTTGATATAAATAAAAGCTTCATTGATCAGATATAAAATTACAACATTAAATGTCAGGTTCAGTTAAAAAAAATGTTCTCTTTTTGGACAGGCAGAATGGAATGAAATAAAACCCCCTTTTGCCAGGCATGCAGATCTCTAGAGTAATATATTTCCCACAATATTGACTGTCTCTCATATTTCATGATTCATCTAGAACCATGAAATTATTTCTGGGTTTAAAATTTGGGGAGGTCACAGAAGGGTAATGAAAAACTTAGATTTATCTGGGAAAGCATAGTATAACATTGCTGAAATAGGTTTCCTTTCAAAACTAATTGTCATTTTTCAGTCTTTTACAAAAAGAAATGAGGATATTGATCCAGTGTCTACAAAGCGTCAGCCTCCTTTGCATGGCCTCAGTCCTAAAAATCCGAAGTCACTTCTCAGACTATGCTTGCACTTATGTGGAACCTCTGAGCAAACAAGGAAACTACCTTATTAAAACAAGAAGCACTTATTGCAGCTTTTGGTTTTGATCTGTCCCTTCCTTTGTCCCCACTCACAGACCATGTCTCATGTCTCACACTTTGACCTTTGAGACCCTGGACACAGATTTTTCACATAGGCTCTAGTTTTGTGGTTCTCAAAAATACTGTTTTGAAGAAAGCAGTGGGTTTCTTGTAAAACATAGCTGTATCTCAGTGATGGTTTAATATAAAGGCGAGTACCTAATAACATACTGTTAATAGACACAATGATAAATCCTGTCAATACTTTGAATAATTTAGTCTCATGTTTCTTAATCACATTATTTGGATTAATGCATAGTTTCTACATTTTGTCAATTACTCTGGCTAAATCAATAGGATTTACATATTGATGTGTTTATAGATGTTTAAATTTATTTTTACTATGTCTATTTTGTAAAAGCATGAACACAAAGTACAAGTTTTAAACTGAAGAGATAAATAAAAATAAATTAGCATTTTTATTATCAACTTGGAGACCCTCTCTCCAAATGCATTACTACTTTTTAGTCATCTTAAACACAGTCTTTTAGTTATCATGCAAAATTAAATAGATATGTATGTATGTATATACACAGTATGCATGGTGTTTTGATACATACATACGAGGAAGAATGGTTACATCAAGCTGTTTCATTTATGTATTATCTCACATAGTTATTTTTTCCCTGCTTGATGACAACATTGGTAATCAATAAATGTAGGGATTTTCTAGTATTTGATGCACTGCATTTAACTGAAGTTTCAACAATATTCAGCAGAGCTCTTTAATTCCTTTCTTTCATTTAATTCCAATCTATTTGGATCAGCACCTTTAAGAGCACCCTGGAAATTTAACCTGTCATAAACATCATTCATAGCTCTGTTTCTATGTTGAACATTTTTTACTCCACAAATAAGTGATGTCATTCAGGAATTTTCTTTTTTTACCTGGGTTATAAGCTAATGTCTTCTAGCCTCCATCAGCTGTAACAACTAAAAAGATTACCTTATTTTTCAAGGCTAAAGAAGTGTGTCAATATATCATATATTCTTAATCATTAATACAATGATTCACTCTAAAGTGGAACTATACATTCATTATTGTAAATGAAATCGTAACAAAATGGGAGTGCAAGTCACTCAGCAAATTGCTTAAATGCAGACACTTATTTTTTATTTTTATTCTCTTCTCTCCAGCATTATAATATGGGCTTTTATTCTCTTAGTTCTTTTTAAGACATCCCTTTTGCCACTGTTTTTTAAGCAATTTGATTATAATGTGCTTTGAAACAGTTTTCTTCATCTTGTTTGTTCCTGAAGTTTGGTGACCTTCATGGATTTATTTTTTACATACTTATACATATATTGACTTCAATACATTTACCTTTTGACTATTATATAACTTCATTTGAAAGAATCTCTATTGGCCACCATTGATAATTTAAATTTGATATTTGTTTATTCACTGGTGACTTTCAGGACCTTATATATTATAGACTTAACCTTTCACCAGATGCTTTATTTAGAAATAATTTCTGATTTTGTGTCTCTTCAGACTATTGTTTTTGCTGTGTAGAAGTTGGGGTTTGATGAAATTGCATAATTTTAGTTTTTATTTGGCTTAGTTTTGAAATTATATCCAGAAAGAATTTGCCAAACCCATTATCAAAGAAAATCAATTTACTATAACAAACATGTTTTTATCAGAGGGAAATAAATTATTGTTTTGTGATATTCTACTTATACCATAAGTGATTCACTTTCTTTTCCTGTTGCAAATGATATTGTATAAAGATAATTAAAAATAAATTTCAGAAAAATATTTTATTTTTGAAGCTACTTTTGGTGTAGATGCATAGGAAATGGCGAGTGATGATCCCGTCTCATGAAAGTGTTGATCATTCTTCATTGTTTTGAGTGACTATCTGCATTTGTATGTAAATGCAAGTTGTTTTGTAATTCAGTTATGGTAAATTACTCTCCAGGAAAGAGCTATTCAAAATATAAGGAAAACCATATCTTTTTAAAAACATTCAAAATATGTTGAGTAGTAAGACAAACTACTCAGGTAAGGTCTGAAATCTTGTTAATATAACTAATCGAATGACTTTTATTTCAATTTGATTAATTTTAAATAATAACATATGTTAATAGCTACCCCATTACTAAACACCACTCTAAATATTAAAGAGAATAGCTTATTTCAGTTACTTTTTATTGCTACACTTATAGTCTTAACCTTTATCCTTTCTGTGAAGGAAAGACAGTTGAACCTTTTTCATTTATTTCCTTTTAATTATTTTTAATATATTTTTTCAGATGAGCTTGGTTGCATGTACTCTATGGATAGTGTCATTCATATTCAGTAAGTTATTTGGGAACTTTGAAAATTTTTATTTAATTCCTCATCTTTTTCTTAATTTGTATGCTACTTCTAATTATTAATTAGAATATTATTTATATTAATATGTTTTCTATTAACTACTGGAAAATATTCTTCAATAGTTATGTAATTTTTACTAATGATATGTATAATTTCATTGTACAAAGTGCTGTGTAATGGAAGAAAGTATTCCTGCAGGACACAATAAACTTTGACCACAATCCTTATTCTCCCTTTCCTCACCTCTCTGTTCTGTTTTCAGTTCTGTGTGTTCACTTGTCAAGTGGTTCTCAATTTGGGGATCAAATAGCTCTTTCACAGGGATCACCTAAAACCATCAGAAAACACAGACACTTGCATTATGATTCATAACAGTAGCAAAATTACAGCTATGAAGTAGCAATGAAAATCATTTTATGGTTGGGAGTCACAACATGAGGAACTAACTGTATTAAGGGGTCACTGCATTAGGAAGGTTGAGAACCACTGACCTAGACAGTGTTTCCTTTACTTTTTATAACATATATAAATAAACATATATACTTATTACAGCATATACTAATACATATTTTTATATAGCACATATTTTAAATATATTTAAATATATATCGTGAAATAAATGTATTTACATATGTAATTATATATATAACATATACTTTCTATGTGTGAAATTGTATATTATTTTTAGTCTGACTTATTTTATTAAATATGACTATCTCCAGTTTCATCCATTTCCCTGCAAGTAGCATAAATTATTCTTCTTTATCTGTAAAAAGTAGGGTCACAGTCTATATATAGCACATTTCCAAATTAACTATTTTTTTCTTTATGTTACCCTGGAATTATAATGACATATTTATGAAAACAAATGATTTTTCACTGAGTTTATTAGTGTTCAAATTTTCCAAATGATTATGTGGTTTTATTTTTATTTTGAATTTTTAACTATGTATGGGGCTATTATGAGCCATCTCCAGGAACAATTGTTGGTTTTTGAAGCTCTGTGGTAGAACAATGAAAAAAACTCCAGCATATATTTTGCTATAACTTGTTTTATTATGGTAATATTTAGTGTGTGTTTGACACTGAATAGCATGCATCATTTTTGTGCTACTATGCCTTTCTCTGCAAAAAACAAAAGTTTATGCTCTTGTTAATACTTAAGTGTTTTAAAGAGGTGAACCTACACAACATATAGAAATAAGTAAAATAAGAAATGTCTCAATACAAAAATAAAAATATGAAGCAATTTTACTTGCTAAATCTATGGAACCTGCTCATATATATAATAAATAATGCTTCAAAAGAAAATAATTAACATAATGCAGTACTCAAACAATAAATATCCAAATGCACACGTTTCTCATGATTTATATGTGCATGCTTGCACACATTTTTTTAGACAATATCTTACTCTGCACCCTAGACTAGTCTGCAACTCAATATGTAGCCCAAGTCAGCTGTGGGTATGCAGTGATGATTTTGTCTCAGCTTCTGAGTAACAGAATTATAAACATGCACCTCTATACTCAGGTTCTCATATTATTTTTAATATCTCAATATGCTATTAATTTTGAAACTGTATGCAAAATTATTTATAAATAATTATCTTTTTTGTCATTCTAGGAGTTTACAAAATTTTATTTTCATCAAATTACAACTATTAGTCTTTCCTACACTTCCACAATTAGGCTTCTTAGCATATAAAATATGTGGAATTCTACACAACGTTTTATAGATCTTACTGATGAAAATGCATTCATCAAAAGTAGATTATTTTGTGTTTTTGTGGGTAATTATCTTTTCTTTCTAAGTAATTATATATTATGCAGCTATGCCACACTTTTTTATTCACTAATTCACAATTCTAAGTATCAATTGCAACAGTACCATAAAAAAATGCAGAGAGTCTGTGAGAGCATAATTTTTCAGTTTGGATAAATACCTAGGATAATGAGAACTGAGTCATACGATTGTGATGCATAGTTCTCATGTTATTGGTGTATAAACTACTATAAATTTGATATCATAAGATAAAACAACATTATCATCATTCTAGAGATTAGAAGTTGTGTGGACTTTCCATGGGAAGTTCAACAAACATCAAGTCACTCCAGATAGGGCATAATGATAGATTAAAGAAACAATTTCACCTATGTATAGTTTGATGAACCAGAGATTTTGACCAGGATAAGTTATAGGAATATGATTGAGGGATTACAAATAGGAGCATTGGTAACTCATAGGACAGCATACCACTGAAAAGCCTCACCCCTCAATAACTCTTAACCACTTAGATATTATCAAGGAGGGGTGGGGCCTCAAAAACTGTATACCTTCCATCATTCAAATGTTAATAGGATTAATCTATGTGAGTCTTGTATAAGTAATCATAGCTAATGAAGAATATCATTTTAACTAGGCAAAGATGTGTTACATGTGTTTATGATGCAGAATATTACCTTAATTGTAAAAGGGTGTGATGTTTTCGTTTATGCTGAATTTGTTTAATGATGTAAGGATGTGTGTTTAATTACTTAAAGATATGTTGCATCTGTTTCATCTTGCCTGTCTAAGGCATCTTATTGCTCTAATAAAGAACTGAATATTCAATAGCTAGGCAGAGAAAGGACAGGTGGGGCTGCAAGGCAGAGAGAATAAATAGGAGGAGAAATCTAGGCTTGAGAGAAGAAAAGGAAAAAGAATGAGAGAAGAATGAAAAGGAGAGAGACAGAGATGCCAGGGGCCAGCCACACAGTCAGCCATGGAGTAAGGAAAAAGAGACATACAGAGTAAGGAAAGGTAAAAAACCCAGAGGCAAAATGTAGAGAAACAGAAGCAGGATAATTTAAGTTAGAAAAGCTAGCTAGAAATAAACTAAACTAAGGCTGGATATTTGTAACTAAAAATAAGTCTCTATGTCTTTATTTGGAGCTGGGTGGAGTCTCAATCCCCACCCCCCAAAAAAAGAGAAGTCCAACTACATTTTGGTGTCTCAAAGTGGGACGCATATTTTCACTTAGGGCCTTTGAAAGCTTAAAAAAAGGGATAGAGCTCTTTTAAGAGTTTCCACTATACCAATACACTAAGTAGAAACTGCATACTGGGTAGGGATGCCTGATGAAGTGCTGGTACCAGCAGCCCAGAGCTGGGGAGATACACCAGGGTCCCATTTAAGAAAATGCAGCTCTAGGACTGGTCTGATAGGCATAGTACTCATCTCTCACCTGAGCAGGGTAGAGCCAACTGCCAGAGCCGCCAGTGCAAAGCCACTTAGCCGTTTCAGTTTAAGGGTTTCTTCTTGCAGACAAGAAAGGCTAGGGATATGCAGTAAATTAGGCTCAGATGGAAAAACAAACAAACAAACAAACCTCTAAACAGGTACCAGTGTGTGTAACAATGTATGTAGGCTTAAGAAAGAAAAGAAAAAGAATATAGATAATCATAGAAAAAAATTAATAGTTTAAAAATAATAAAGTCTTAGAAAAGAAAGTCAAGCCACATAGGGATGGGAAATACACAGGGAGTCAGGATCCTGTATGTTGTGTTAATTTTGAATATTTTGAATGCTGATGAGCTAATGACAGCTGCTGGGAGACATGAGTTTGTGAAAGGGACTGCTGAATTAAACCAGCCTAGATACTTTAGAGATAGAACTTTAAAATGGGACTCAAAAAACGTATTGCTTGGGGGAAGAGGTTATGCTTTTGTTTACTTAGGAAATAAAAGGCTATGGATTCATTCAAGGTTAATACAGATCAGGTTTGATTGCGAAAAACCTCCTGAAATTCCTGGTCATAGACATAAAGAAATAAACCTAGAAAAACTACAAGACAGGTGACATATATTTTACCTGCTTCAACATAAAATAAAAAATTATCTTTGGCTAGCTTGTGTACAACACACAGTCCATACTTTTGTTAATTCAGACATATATGTTACTTTTGAAAGTTTATGTGTTTTCAGAGCAAGGTGACCATACACCAACAAAAATGGGTGGCCCAGGTGATCTAGCTTCTCAGTGTATCTCTTTTGCATGTTTCCTCTGAGTTCTGTATCCAGGACTGCTTCAAGACTGCTTGTGATGATGTATTAATTCCCCAATATACTGTGTCACCCAATAAAATTTACCTGAGGATGAGAGGAAAAAGCTAGTCACTGTATAGAAGTCAGGCTACAGTAGCACAAGCCTTTAATCCTGTCACTTGGGTGGCAGAGATCAGTCTGGATCTACGTGAGTTCAAGGCTACACTGGGAACAGAGCCAGGTGTGGTGGCACACACCTTAAATTCCAACACTAGTTAACCATGGAGGTCTGGAGGTCTGTAAAGACATACAGGAAGTGACAGAGCTGGGCAGGAAGAGTAAGTGATGTAGCTGGACAGAGAGAGGAAATCAAATGGCAGAACAGCAAGGCATATAGGCATGGGTAGAAAGGAAGTAGCTTGCTTTTGGAAGCTTCGAAGTTGGTGAGGTAAAGTTAGCTGTGGCTTTCTCTAATTCCCTGATCTCTCAGGTTTTCACTTCTATATCTGGTACCATGTTTTTTATTTAATAAGACTGTTTAGAAATTCATCTACAGCTGCTGGCTGAGATGGTCTAGCCTCCCAGACTGTTCTAACCAGGACTGCATATAAGTCTTGTGCTTTCTCATTGCACAGAGACTAAGTAACAAATGTTACAACTGATTTTTCTCAGGACTTAACCATTATTTCAATTTTTGCAGGTTCCCAAAAAGATGTCTTCTTCCACAGACAACAGGAAACTGTCTAAAGAACATAACACCACACTCCCAAGAGGTATTGTGTGTGGTCTTTGGTTATTTGGTGGGTTAAGAATGTTCATCGTCATTTAGTGGGCATATAGGGATATGTGATAAAAAGACAGCTATTCATTCAAATAGTTTACATTGGTATAGACTTTAGTATATTGATACAAACTTATTTCCTTAATGCTGGGATTTATTTATTAATTGACCTTTTCTTCATTTCAAAAGCAGAATTATATTATTTTTAAATTACTTTTTGGCTCTGAACTTTTCACTGTCTTCTGTTTTAAAGTAACTCTAATTAAACTCAGTTACCTGTACTCCAACGTAATCTCATTATTTCAGTACCATATTATCAGCAAAGAATTCCATCTTTGAAGGATGCCAAATTTCCTTTTCCATGCAAACAAACTTCTTTGAACATTGATCAGGAACTATGCCTTATTTTGGAGGTAGGGTGCTTTATTTTGCTAATAATGTATAGTAAGTGGAAAACCTTAATAAATATACAATGGTCACTATGTTTTAATGTGATTTTGAAAGTCTTCACTGCATGTCTTGAATGAAGTCTTTTTATTTTGTTCAACACTGAGAATGCACTTACTCTCATACCTTTGATTATTTTAATACATTATTTTCTATTTCTTTCTTTGAGGTATTAAGCACTGTCAGGGATTCCCATATAAGAAACGTCCTGTGAGAAAATATATCTAATTTTTTTTCAAGAGGCTCAGGATTTCAGTATTTTGGGGAGGTGGGAAAATATATCTGTTCAGTTTCATGTCTTTTACTTCATTGAATGGTGTGGACCCTCTCTCAGTATTTCTTCATAGACCCTTCATACCGTATGGCAATCAAGTCTATTGAAGTCTGAGAATATTTTAAAGGTGTATGTGTGACTTCTCATGAAATAATCAGGGCATCTCATCATTTGAGGACATGATCCGAGCAGCGTGGTGAATGATTGACATAAGTTTTGCCAAACCTGTGTTCAATATGTTTTCTTTGTATACATTTGTGAGTGCATAATACAATTTAATTTATAAACTAAGCATAGTAGATGTTTAAAATAACTGAAAGACCACAGGCTAATTGTGCTAATACATTATACAAGATTATAAAAGTATGGTTTTTCTTCTAAAATATCTTATGGTGCCATACCTATACAAACCTTTTTCTTTCCTTATTAGATAGAGAGCCTTTTCTCAAGGTGAAACACTGAGGGTTTTCTTGTTATTTCCAATCTTGAGCATCACTCTTCTTACACTGCAGAGGGAATATTAAGTAACACAGGAGTTGTAAAACATATATTATTTGATATATGTGCATCCTATATCACAGATTACTACTAAGCTACCAAGGTATTAGTTGATAAATAACATATACAATAATGACACTATGGAAAAATGATACCACAGTCATCGTGTCAGGCATATGGGGTGGGGCAACTCAAGATCCTGTCATATTTTTTGCATTAATCTGATTTTCATTGCTATAATAAAGTATCTGATGCATAAAGTCTATAAAGAATAAAAATATTGGTCACAATTACCTAAAAGTTTCAGATATTAAGGGTCCAAGTAGCATAGTGGTGCCTCTGACAAGGGCCACAGAACATGTGATAAAGTGTTACATCTCAAAATAGGAAACTAGGGAGAGATTGGATCCACAAGATCCTGAAGACTGAAGATTGTTGCTCAAATTCTAATAGGGTTTTTTTAATTTAAAAACAAAAACACGGAGCCAGATATTGTGGTAAATGCTGAAAGATCAGAGGAAACAAGCCACAGCCACTTCTCATCTCGCCAACTTCACAAATCCTCTGACTGAATGTCTCTGAGTCCTCAGCCGAAAGGGGTCCAGCTGAAAAGGCTCAGCCAAAAAGGGCTTCTGCCAAAAAAGCTTTAGTTCCTGTCTCTTCACGCCTTACATACCTTTCTGTGCCCAACCATATCACTTCCTTCCTAGTGCTGAGATTAAAGGCGTGTGTCTCCCAAGTACTGGGATTAAAGGTGTGTGCCACCACTGCCTGGCTCTGTTTTTCTCCTAGACTGAATCAGTCACATATAATCCATGATGGCTTTGAACTCAGAGAGATCCAGACAGATTTCTGCCTCCCAAGTGCCAGGATTAAAGGTGTGTGCCACCACTGCCTGGCATCTATGTTTAATATAATGGTTTGTTCTGTTCTTTGATCTTCATGCAAATTTTATTAGGGTATAAAATATATCACCACAGAAGATGCTCCTCTGAGTGGGTTTCCCACAATTTTAAGTACTATCACATCCTATTACTGTCATCATGGGGATTAACTTCTTACATAAGCTTAGTATTTTGAACTTTAGGGGAACAAACATCTGAATCAGAACCTTATACTGCACCCAACTTAGAATATATAAACTATTTACTACTAGAAATTTCTGTTCATGTTTTGGGGCATAGTAAATTAGGAATAATCAACACTAGAGAAAATGAATTGTTAGAGGGACTATTATATCTGCATCTTTTAAGACTTCAGTGCTGTGAAAACAGAACACATGTGGGCTTTACTTCACACATATGTGTAGCTCAACTATTCTTGTTGGGGTCCAGAAATATTTGACTCTGTTCATTGATGCTCTCATATCCTTTAGATACCAGTCTCCCATTGCACTGCAAAAGACAGATCTCTTTTGTTTCCCTTGAGAAGCACAAAAAACACAGTGAATATTTGAATTGCCTTACATAATTATTTATTTGTCTATTAAAACTATATGCAGTGGATGTTGTTCAAAAAGAACTCACAGAAGCTCTGATTATCTTCAAAAATTCCTGACAGTCAAATTTTTCAGCATGGAACAAGAAGTACTCTTGAGATCCACCTCTACCTGAGGAACTATTAGTAGCTCACTGTTGTTGGGAGAGAGGGAGCCAGTTTACTTTGCTACTGTGTCATTGATATGTTTCTTATGCCCAACAGGATTTCTCCACACCCATGTATATATGGCGAGCACTAATTCAACTCAGTGGAATAAAAATGATAATAAAATAGGACATTTATTTCAGAGGAAGAAGTATTGTGGGATCCTGTTGGAAGTTAGAGGATGAGAATAAAAGGTTCATATGGTCAAGATATAATGTATACAAGTGTGAAATTTGCAATGAATAAATTAAAATATTATTTAAAAGAGGTATACTCTATGCTATATTCATATTTTAAAATTTCCAATTAAACAGGATTCTTCAAACTCTTTAAAGATTTATTGAAACCTTCTGTAGGATATATTATGTAGAAAACACCATAATATTGAATCAGATTATAGAATAATTCATGCTTCTGTAATTTATGTTGTAATAATTCTTAAAATAGTTTCCTGAATTATATTGTAAACATGTTACTCTGTTACATTCATAGATGAAATTCAATATTATTGTGTGTGCTCTTTCTCCTTCAGGCTTAGTGTCAGTGTTTTGTTATATTGACAACATATATTTGAATTTTTATCAATATTTATTTTGTTCAAGTTTGAAAAAATGTGAAAATAATATATTCACTTATATTTGAGAAAAAAAGTGTCCTTCAAATTTTCCTCAGAATATTATCTGCAGCAAACAACAATCACTGAAGTGCTCATAATCACCTTCATTATCATTCAACTGTTGATGGTTTTGTATAAATTTTCAATCTGAGATGTAGATAACCATTTCCTTTGTGGAGTATTCAAATGTAGTTGTGTAAATTTTAGGAAGCTTTAATTTGTAATTTCACTTTATTTCTTCTTTCTGGGACGATTTTCCTACTTTGTTTTTCATTTAGAACATATTTGCTTTTCTAATGTGATCTTCTTTATTATTTTTGTTTCTATCTCATGTTCATTTTATTGCCATGAAAATTTTATTTCTATTTATTTATTATTGACTGAGTTACTTCAATAAGTTGCTTTGAAAATTTCAAATAGAGTTTACTCTTTGACACAAATGCAATAAATGCACCTATTGTTCTCTTTAATTATCATTTCTGTATTTGGTAACACTTCTACTCTTTGTTTTTTTTTTTTTGTTTTTTTGTTTTTTTGTTTTTCGAGACAGGGTTTCTCTGTGTAGCTTTGCGCCTTTCCTGGAACTCGCTTGGGAGACCAGGCTGGTCTCGAACTCACAGAGATCCACCTGCCTCTGCCTCCCGAGTGCTGGGATTAAAGGCGTGCGCCACCACCGCCCGGCAAACTCTTTGATTCAATATGTTTTCTTCTATCCCATATTTCACTTCAATACCACCTTGAGTTTATTCTTAGCAATTCAGTGATGGGCATTACCCTTTTTGAATTTATATAGATGGATTTAGTTATTATTTTCAATGACACCTTCCGAGTCTTGAATTTCCATTTGCTGTATCTTTTTTTTTTTTTTTTTCATGGAGATAGGTCTTTGGATAGCTTGGAACTAACTATGTAGATTAGATTGCCTTAAGCTCACTGTGAAACCCATGCCTCTGCCTTCTGAGGTCTGAGATTAAAGGCAGGTACTACCATGTTCTGTCTCATTTTGTGTGTCTATTAATGGCAATGAAATTTGCTGTATTAAATGAATCCACTTTAGTAAATTTATAGATTTTGCCACATTGCTATTTATTTCATGTCTGTAAAAAGAAAAATGCAGAAGATAACAGAAGATTGATCTCAATATATGTCAGACCTGCCTTTTGAGATCATGTGGGCATGCCTTCCTGTTTTCCCTAATGGGTATTTCTATTTTTAGAATTTTATTTGAAAGTTAATTCCTGTTCACTTACTGCTTTACCTTACAGGGCAACATGCAGTGGTCAATAGGAAGTATATATGTATGATCTCTAGCCCAGGTTGGCTTCACACACCCTACGACTCTGAGGGTAACCTTGAATTTATTCTCTTGCCTGCAGTTTCCTAGTTTAGGATTACAGGATTTGGTCACTAAGCTAGGTTTATGGGGTGCTGTGGATTGAAATATTTTTTGGGCATGGAAGGCAGGCACTCTATCAACTGAGTTTTGCTCAGCCCCAATATTTTAATCCAATAAATAAAATAATCAACCTTTTTTTTTCCTAAAATGAAATAACTAATATGTTAAATAGTCATGAGAAAGAGAGGAATTCTGGTTTTGATATTTATATTTTTAACTTATTTTGTTATTGGATAGTGTTTTTTTTTTTTTTTTTTTTTTTATAAAACATTCTTTTAAACTTGTTTCAAGACAATTTAGAAAAGATCATCATGTGCTTGGGGTGAATTTCCTAAAAACAAACAAACAAACAAATAAACAAAAATCAAAAAAAACATTCCTATGTGACCACAGTAGATATTTGATGCCCCCAAATAATCTTGTATTACTTTTTAAAGTACAAATTCCATCTAATTAGCAACTCTGGTACTATTTAGGCTAACTATATTTTTACTGATGAGAAAAACCCATTTTTCACAGATTAAAAAACAGTCAATTCATGTAAATTTATTAATTCATTTGTTTCATAATCTCTAACATTTTTGTCAAAACTCATAGTTATCCACTAATTTATTACATATTTTTAGACACATATTTTTAAAAAGCATCCCAGTGATGGTGCTTTTGCTTCAAAATATCTACATCTACAGCTTTAAGTTAGGAGGATTTCTTGGACTTTTCAAAGAAGATTTTGTATAAACTCAATGGAATTAAAAATATCTAGCTATGATATTTTTTCCATGTTACGTTTTGATGGCTTTAAATATTCCTGATTCATAAACATTTATTAAAATTTTACAAACTATATACTAGGAATTCATTGACCATGGAAAAATATTAAGTACATTTCAATGATCTGTATAACTATTTAACTTGCTCATTTATAATACCAACTGTCCACATAAATACTATGCAAATAAACTCTTACAATAAATGTATCAAGGAGAATATCATGAAGACTTTTTTTAAATGATACTCTTGTAAATTTAGCTTCTGTTAAAATTTCCCATAGTACATAAAAAGGACCTTGTAACTTAAACTATTTTTTTCTGAGTGTGTCAGCAGAAGTGGAGTTCATTAAGTTGATATAGATTATTTCCTAACCTTAACCAGATTCACAAGTATAAGTTTAGCAGACTATTTATGTGGCAAGTTCACTGAAACTGCTTACTTAATATAATGTGCCGTTCATGCTATCTATTTCAAATTATATGTTTGGGTTCCCACACATCCTAAAATTCAATCTCCTTTACTACGACTTCAGCAAAATGTACCTTTAAATATAGGTCCTAAAAAAGACATAGCCTGGATTTTGAATTTTCAGTCCCACAAGACAAAAGAGAAATATGATATGTGATATGATAGCCACCATAAAAAATTAACCAATTAAAACACTGAGTAATAATGGTAGCTTTATTTAAGTTAGGTAGATTTTTTTATGGCACTAATAAAACAAAGCAGAAATCAATGTTTATTTGTGGAGGATTATATAATTCCAATAACAATGGATATGTAATTTGCAAGTACTCAAGCAAATGGCTTTGTATTTACACATTTATTTTAAAGCTGTATTTTTTATTTTACTTAAATTATCTGCTCATTACCTTCTACATTTTGTCTCATTGTCCTGCTGAATAAAGTAAAAAAAAAGCAAAATGGCCCAAATACCAGCATATCATCTCACATTATCTGTAAACTTCCTCATTGTCAGTCGTGTTTATTAGTTTTCTTTGTCCTCCATCAGTTAACGCAATTATTTCAAATCATTCCTATAGAAATCTTTGACACAAGCTTCTCTTTTGACTAAATATTGATTCTTTGTGTTTATTCCAGGATCATGAATGTTCAAGTATTTTAATTAATTAGTTAATTAATTATTTTGTTTGTTTTTGATTTTCCTGATAAATCCTTTTTTAAATTATTTTTTAATTTCTGGGTGAGGCATCCCATCAGAGGGAATAGGTTTCAAAAGGCCAGACCATGGGCCAAGGTTAGGTCCTGGTCCAAGTGCTAGGGGACCCACAAACAGACCAAGCTACACAACTGTCACCTGCATGTAGAGGGCCTAAGACAGTCCCATGCAGGCTCCCTAGCTGTTGGTCTAGAATCCCTGAGCTCCCACAAGCTCAGATTAACAGACTCTGTGGGTTTCTCTTGAGCCCCCTTGCTCATATAACCCCTCCTTCCTCTCTTCAACTGTACTCCAGGAGAGCTCAGTCCTGTGGGTCTGTGCATCTGCATCTGCTTCCATCAGTTACTGGATGAATGTTCTATGATAAAAATTAGTGTAGTCACCAATCTGATTACAGGAGAAGGCCAGTTCACACACCCTTTCCACTATTGCTGAGTCTTAGCTGAGGTCATCCTTGTGGATTCCTAGGAGTTTCCCTGGTACAAGGTTTCTCCCTAACCCCGTAATGACCCCATTATCAGGATAGCTCTTTCATTACATTCCCCCTTGGTCTCGCCCCAATTGGACCATACTGATTCCTCATGTTCTGTGTTTGAGTATTTAAAAGAAGTTGAGACAACATGTACTACTAAATGATTTTTCTCTCTACTGAAAATTTATAATTCTTCTGTCAGTATTGTACAATTGCCTTGGTAGAAATTTTCATAGATTGCCCTTAATATTATTGAATTTTTTGACTCATGACTTTTATTTTGTTCTGAATTTTGTTAATAGTAACTATTTCATCAAAATTGTGCAATTTGCTGGACTTCGTCGTGGTAGATAATAGTTGTCCTTATTCAAAGATCATATTGAATACAAAAGACTTTCTTTAATTTCTTCTCTAAAACCAGGCATGTAGAGTGGCTTTCTCTGATCAAACCTAATGGTGAGTTCTTGCTTGCAATCATTATGACAAGGTTACAAGTTGATACAGTAGAAAAGATGGAAAAGTTTCATGAAAACACAGTGGTTTAATGCATTTGAATATACTGCATCTCTGTTTTGCATAAAAGGAACTTTCGGAAGGTGCAGGCCTGTTATGTCTTCTGAATTGACCATGACTCCAAGACATACTGATGTGTGAGTCTCCTTTGCAGTCTTGAAAGATTCTGTATGTTTGCTTTATTAATCTTTATTTGCATACAATTCAGATTCAGTAGTGTGCTTTGAATGTGATACCCCTCTGTGTGAATTTGTGTGTGAGCCTGTGTGTGGGTAAGTGCACCCAAGGATATCAGAGGACAACCTCTGGTACTGGTTCTGGCCTTCAACTTCGTTGAGACAGGATCTACAACAGGATCTACCTGTTGTATCTGTCAACCTACCAGGCTTGTGAGCTTCTGGTGATTCTCCTGTCTTTGTTTCCCATCTCCAGGAAGTACTGACTGTTATTGTAGATACATGCACCTTGGTTTTTCATGCTTCCAGGAAACACAAACTCCAGTCCTCCTGCTTGCATGACAGTGCTTTATCTACTGAGCCATCTCTCCAGACCTCAGATTAGATAGTCCTGGAGAAGAAACAGATGGCAGGATTAAAATGATCCTATGAGACAAGGTGTCTAAAGAGTAAAGTAAGCAGAGAGAAGCCAGTAATTGGGAATTGGTTCATTTCTTTGGCATTGGAAATACTGGACTTGTTTGGAAAAGCTAAACTTTAAGAAATGCAATGGCTTCTAAAATGAATCAATCAATCTTTCTTTCATATAATAAAACATTTACTACAGTGGCTTAACTCCCGGAGAATTCAACATAAATGACTGCAAATCAAAGACTTTACTTTAATTATCCTTATTGAACTTCCTTTGTGGGGGCATTTATGAAAGACTGAATTATTTCATACAACTTAAAATTATCTTTATTTTTCTCTTTACAATGGATTAGTTTTCAATTAGATGTGTAGGACAGATAAAGGTTTAGACATTTCTGTCAATCAAGGTTTCTCACCATGTTGAATTTTTTAATCCTTGAGAATCAAAAACAGATAAATTTTTCCATGTTCTATATTTATGTTTTCTTCATTATTCACTGTCATATTTCTTAAGAACAACTTTTGGTGTTCGGGTCTTTCCATATTCTGTTTGGAGATTTGGTCTGGCGTGACCATTCTCATGTTTGTGAAGGAAACCAGAACAAATGAAAGCTTTGACACATTGCTGACATCTATATGGTTTCTCACCTTTGCAAATAGTTTCTACAGTTATTGGATAAAGTGAAAGCTTTTTACTTATCTGGGAGATACAGGGTTTCTTGTCAGTGTAAATCAGTCAATGTTTATCCAAATCTCTCCATAATGTGCAAGTTTTTCTATATTTCTTACATATATAAAAATTTTCTTCACTATTAATTCTTTCATGACCCTCAACATAATTATGCTTAGTGAGGGCTTCCCCTTACTCTTTACCATTGTAGTGGTTTTCTCTGTGAAGCCTTTCATGAAATTAAGGAGAATCATGATAAATAAAGGCTATCCCACAATATCTATAGACATGTTTTCTCTAAATTGTGAATCATTTTGTGGTATTGAAGGGATCCCTTTTACGTAAAAACTTTCTTTCCTACATTGCTTATACTCATAGTGTTTTTCTTCATTGTTAATCCTTTCATAATATTGGAGGGAGATGTGAATAGTGAAGACTTTATCACAGAACTTACATACATAGGATTCTCTCCAGTGTGAACCCTTTCATGGTATTGAAGGGAAACATGATCAATAACAGCCTCACTATCAGTTTGTCAAGGTATTTGAAAACTCCCCCCCCCCCCCAAAAAAATAAGGCTTTCCTACATAGATTGCATTCATAGGGCTTTTTACCAGTGTGAGTTATCCTCCCCACAGATGTGCTGTCTTGTTGTTTATCCAAAGCAGAGTTGTCAGCCTTGAAACCATATACCCATTAACAAGTAAAACAGACTCAGTAGGTTATACATATATATGCATACACATACTTATATACATTTATAAATACATATATGTAACAATAATAGAAGAAGAGGCTATCAATGACTATTAATTTGAGAATTGTGGGGACATAGAGAGGGTTTAAGAGAGGATAACTGCAGGTATTAGAAAAGAGAGGGCAAAGTGGTGTAATTCTATTTAAATTAAAACATATTAAGATAATGACAGCAAAAAAGGATGAGGAGATAAGCATTGAATCTGGGCGAAGTTAGAGGGAGTAGTGCATAACATGATCAAAATATAATTCTTGAAATTCTCAAATAATTAATTAAAAATTTTATATTATAAAAATTTAGCAGTTCCATTTTAATATGGTGGGTTAGAAAGGTTCTCCAGGGAACTGGGTGAATTGAAAGAGTAATGGTTAAAAAAAAAAGCTAAAACCCAGTCTAAGGAGACAAGGAGAAGGAAAACACTTGGAAGCATGAAAGTGGTCACAGGGTAGTTAAAAGTTCTACCAAAGCATGAAGGTCCTGATGAGAAAGTAGGAAATCCTCTGTGGCTGCAATAATGGCTCCACGGGAGAAAGAAAGACATAATCTCTATTGCAAAGTCCCAGAGTACTTGAATCTTATACATGTCTCTGCCCAAGTCAGTCCCTGACCACAGCCACACGAGAGGAATAATAACAACATGGAAGGTGTCTCTAATGCTGACTAATCATGCATGCAATCTCATTTTCTCACCTAATATTCCAACTGACACCAAGGAGTCTGTGATCTTTGAGGAAATTTGACCTGCAAGAGTGCTTTTCTCTATAGCCTTTGTTGTGGAATGATCATTCTGTACACTGTGAAGATGTGTCACTCTGAATGGTTTAATAAGCCAAACTGCCAATAGCTACACAGGATTTTTGTGGCAAAGACAATGCTGGAAAGAAGATGGTGGAGGCACCAAGAGATGCAGAACAAGCCTTGAGGAAGAAAATAAATTAATAGAAATGGGTTAATTTAATTTATAAGAGTTAGCTAGAAGCAAGCCTAAGCTTTCAGCCAAGTTTATATAATTAAGAGTAAGTCTCCATGACATTATTGGGGAGCCGACGATCCTGATGAAAAATCCACTTGTAAATGGCTCCCAATGTGGGTCATGAATTTCCACATAAGACCTGAAAAAGCTATAAAAAAGGTTCCAAACATACAAAACAGAGCCTAATGTGGCTTCCTTGTCCTACAGTCCCTCATGTGGGCCAAAATACACAGACATGTCTCCAGTCACTGCCTAAGTGTTTGAGCCTCCAGTGTGCCATGTGCTAAGCTGCACAGCAGTTTAAAGCTTTGTTCCTGTAGACAAGAAAAAGACTACAAATATGCAGTAAAGCAGGTTCAGATGGAACAAAACCTCTAAACAGGTTACAGTGTGTTTAACGATGTTCATAGGCCTAAGGGGGGAAAAAAGAAAAGGGATATAGAGAATCTTAAAAATAGTTTAAAAAATAATAAATTCTTTAAACATAGAAGTAAGATAATTAAAAAAAAGAATAATAATCCATGTAAGAATGGGAAATACGGGGTTGGGGATTTAGCTCAGTGGTAGAGCGCTTGCCTAGCAAGCGCAAGGCCCTGGGTTCGGTCCTCAGCTCTGAAAAAAAAATAATGGGAAATACTATAATCCAGGGAGCTTGGTTAGTTTTGAATTTTTTGAATGCTAACAAGCAAACAATGGCTGCTGAGAGACACTGGATTGTGGAAGGGACTGCTGAGTTAAACCAGCCTATTATTTTAGAAATGCCTTAACTCTAAAAATGAATTTAAAAATGTAGTATGTTGGAGAAGAGTTTATGCTTTTGTTTCCACAGGAAATGAAAGGCTGTGAATTCTTTACAGGTTAATAGAGATCCAATTTGATCAGGGAAGATCCCTGAAAATCTGGCTATAGACATAAAGTAAACCCAGGAGAGCCCACCAGCGGTGACTGGACTGACAGGTGAATCTTTGTTCTCATAGCTGAACACCCCAGCCTCTAGGCTTTGGGCCCGTGTCCCCATACCACCACCCATGGCAGTCCCAGTTTCAGGCCAGCAGACAGATCTCCTACAGACAGGTCAGAATACTTCCACCCCCCACCAGACCCTGGAACCCACAAACCCCACCTCCCTCAAACCCATCCACCCTCCAAGACTGCAGCTGCTCCCTGAGACAGAGCCTGCCAGCACTGACTGGACTAAGAGCTGCTCCCCGAGACACAGAGTCCATCAGCACCTATTGGATCAAAAGCCCTTATTAGACCAAGAGCTCCCACTGGAACAAGAGTATCAATCAGACCAAGAGAGGCTCCCTCAGACACAGACACCACTTGCACCTAGTGGAGGAAGAGATAGGTAGATGCCAGTGCAAAAATACAGTCAACAACAAAAAGACCAATATGGCACCATCAGAACCTAGTAGTTCTACAACAGCAAGACCTGAACATCCCCTCACAGAAGAAGCAGAAGAAGTTGACCTAAAAATGACTTTAAGAAGATGATAGAGGTCTTTAAAGAGAAATGAAAAATTCCTTAAAGAAATTGAGGAAAAGACAAACAAAAAATTGGAAGAAATCAATAAATCCTTTAAAGAAAGCCAAGAAAGAGCAATTAAATAGCTGAAGGAAACAGTTCAAGACTTGAAAACTGAAATAGAGAAAATAAAGAAAACACAAACTGAGGGAATGTTGGAAATGGAAAATCTGAGTAAATGAACAGAAACTGCAGATGAAAGCATAACCAACAGAATACAAGAGATGAAAGGGAGAATCTCTGACAATGAAGATACAATAGAGGAAATAGATTTGTCAGTAAAAGAAAACATTAAAGCCAACAAAGTCATAACACAAAATGCCCAGAAAATTTGGACACCATGAAAAGACCAAACCTAAGAATAACAGGGATAGAAGAAGGAGAAGAATACCAACTCAAAGGCACAGAAAATATATTCAACAAAATCATAGAAGAAAACTTTCCCAATCTAAAGAAGGAAATGCCTATGAAGAACAAAAGAAGCAGACTCAGCCAGGAGGAATAGACGCCAGGAAATAATCAAATTGAGAGCTGAAATCAATAAAATAGAAACAAAGGGAACAATACAAAGAATCAATGAAACAAAGAGTTGGTTCTTTGAGAAAATCTACAAGATAGACAAGTCTTTATCCAAATTAACCAAAAGGCAGAAAGAGAGCATACAAATTAACAAAATCAGAAATGAAAAGGGAGACATAACAACTGACAATGAGGAAATCCAGAGAATCATCAGGTCATACTTCAAAAACCTGTACTCCACAAAATTAGAAAATCTAAAAGAAATGGATAGTTTTCTGGATAGGTACCACATGCCAAAGTTAAATCAAGGCCAGATAGACTATTTAAATAGGCCAATAACTCCTA
>CABHPP010143817.1:5611-39460 GCA_902168425.1 Peromyscus attwateri
AGGAAGGAAGGAAGGAAGGAAGGAAGGAAGGAAGGAAGGAAGGAAGGGAAATACAGAGATACCAACAATACTTTGAGAATTCTCTCTGAATTAAGATCTCTAAAATCCTCATAAACTTGAAGTTAAGTGAGATTTTAAATAGACTGTGGAGTCTAAGTGCAACGCCAGGGTCTGAGAAGGCTCTAGGTCAGAAAGACAGCAAAGTGGGTACCTGGAACTCAAGAATCAAAAGTGTCTATAAGAGATGAATGGATAACAGAAAGCCAAGAGACTAGGCGGTTCAAGGCACTCCATACTGAGTGAATTCATTGGCTTCTGTATCCCAACAAATTATATGTAATTCATCTCAAGGCAAGAACGTTTCCCAAGTTAGGAAATAGACGAATAGGAGACGCTGTGTAGGAGAAAGATTCATCTACTTCCCCTGTGTGTTAAGATCACAGGCACTACAGTCCTGTCAGCTGAGGGACTTGCTGCAGATCATGGGGGTCACAGTGGGGGACCCTGAAGAGACTGGCAGCTCCATGACCCAAGCATCCAAACGTTTAAGAAGAACCAGGCAGAGAGAGATGCGGAGGATCACATCAGCTCTGAGGATGGAGGGGACAGCGTGCCTGCCCTAGGCTGCACACATGACATGGACCCGCCAACTCAGGAAGTATCAGAACGAGGCATGAGGTCAAATGAAAGGCAACCTTCTGGAACTTCCCCATTTCACACACACACACACACACACACACACACACACACACACACTGTTCTTCAGAGAACAGACTTAAACACAAACTCCAAACACCAAGTAAAACAGCCTATGTTGAGGAAGCGCAGCTCAAAGTGGTGGTTTTTCAAGGGAGTAAAGGGAGATGGATCTTAATGCAAACCTTACAGACAGAAGATTGTACACAATGTTACCAAAGGAAATGAACAAACAGCTAACAGGAAGGTAGTCGGTGTTCATGAATGAGGCAACACTATCGAAGAGACTAGTTACCAAATTAATCTGTAGATTCAGCACAATTCATAGTGAAATCCCAGCTGACTTGCAGAAAATGACAAGTTGACGCTAAAATTCCTACAAGAAAAGCAAAGCATCCCAAATAGCCAAATGACCTTAAAAACAGAAGTAAAAACCTTGTAGCTCTTTTCCTTTAAACCTGATGACCTGAGTTCAATCCCTGAAAGGAGAGAACCAATTACTATGAGTCGTTCTCTGATATCCATGTATACAACATGGCACACACACACATGCACACATATATTGTTGTAATTACTTAGGCCACTCCACGTAGTTATAAGGAAGATTTATTTAGTGGGTAACTTACAAATGACGGGATAGGTAGGTGGTGGGTTCTGGAAAAGAGGCAGCGCAGTCTGGCGGTGTTCTCTGGAGAACCCTCCTCGGTCTACCTCTCACGTCCAGGTCCAGGAAAGAAGAGAGCGCCGCGCATCCCGATCTCTGGTCTTCAGGGCCTCCCTTGGCCCCGCCTTGTAGGCGTGATAGTTACGGAAGCCTCAATGGGGGTTGGAACTTCCTACCCACTACACACATACATAGATATACAAATAAATACAGAAAACAGTAGTAACCACGACACTGTGATACTGATGTACAGACAGCCACACACAGCATCAACAACAAAAAAGCTCAGAGTTTCTCTGCCTCCTCCACACACCTCAGGTGGACATCCTGATGTACAAGGTGATGGTGTGATCACAGTGATGATGTGATGATGTATTCAAGGTGATGATGTGAGGAAGCTGGGGCCTTTGGGTAGTGGGTAACAATTGTATCAGAGCCTTTTCTAAAAGGCTGGAAAGAGACAAGGTGTCCCTTCCCAGCTCCAGCAGTGAAGACTGAGCAAGAAGTCTCCATCAGGAAGAGTCCTCAGCAGATACAGAATCTATCTTCATCTCAGACTCTCCAACCTGCAGAATAGTGGATGAGAAACACATTTCTGTTGTTTATAACCTACTTAGTTTCCAATATTTTGTTACAGCACCTACACATCATAAGTTAAAGAGGGGTTTGAGTACAGACGCCCAACACATGTGTGCCAGAGTACAAGCCTGAACCAGACAGAACATCCCAATTTAACCTTGGTCCCCAAGTAAAAGGATTTCAACATCTTAGCTAAGAGTAGGTCTGTTACCCTGACTCCAAGATACATATGAGGTACATCCTGTTCTCTGTCCCTACTGGGAGCCCAAAGGTACCAGGAAATCTCTGGTATCCAGGGATTTTCAGTGACATATCAGAACTGGTATATTTTTCTAAATGACAACTGTTAATTCAAAAAATGCCCCCTACCATATGTGTGCCCACACACGTGTGTGTGTGTGTGTGTGTGTGTGTGTGTGTGTGTGTGTGTGTTTTATGGATGTGTGTATGTTTTCACTCCCCCATGCATGAGTGCAAACATAAGAGTCTACAGAGAGAGGCTAGATGTCTTTCTCTATTATTCTCCATCTGGTTTTTTGAGACAGGGTCTCTGAATCTGGAGCTCACAGTATGGGTTAGACTACAGGCTCCCACTACCACACCTTATGTTTATATGGCTGCTAAAGATCCAATCTCAGGTCCTCTTGCTTGCACAAGAAGTACTTTACCCACTGGGCCATTTTCCCAGCCCCCAAAAGATGTTCTAAAGCTCAGATTCAGATACAGAAGACAAGGGGCTGCGGAGGAATCGACTCGCCGTCTCAGCTCTGTTAGATGAGCAAAATACAAAATCACCATCTCCATCCTGACCGACAAGGGTGCTGTGGCTGAGGGGACATCCATCACCTGAGACTATCTCATCAGAGGAGATAGCCTTTCCATGACCATTATAATCCGCAACTGCCCCCAGCCTGGTTTCTTCTGAGCCAAGACGCACAGGCTTTACACATTTCATGGTTATTTTCTCTAGTTATGCAGACGTCTTTTTTCTCCTACTGTCTCATTTTGATCCACACACCCCCCTCCTCTGGTTCTTTCCATTCAAATGGGTCCAACCTGGTTCCTATCACCTAGAGATGAATTAACCTTTCCAAGTATTCTGACATCGCCTTCTTAGGAAAAAGTTCCCCGGAGCTCTGAAGCCGCTGGGGAAGGGAGGCAACTTGGCTTTGACTTTAATACACATTTGGAAATACCTTCGTGCAGGACGGCTGGAAATAAGGATCTAATAACAAGGCGCTTCTAAAATTACCGCTAAATCTGAAGCATTCGCCTAGTGCACGGCCTCCGAGCATCTTTAATTCATCAATTAAGTGATCAAAGATCTTGTTTGAGATACAATTACATTCCTTTTGTTCTCTTTGCACTGTTGTACTAAAATGGATAGCGCTGTGAAAGTCAGAGCTACAGATAAAAACGGACAAAACAGCGCCTTCACATTCATCACTTCCCACAGGCGACGCTACACACGCTAGAACAAAGATAAACCAGAAGCCTCCATGTATCCTCAAGGGACCGCTAGGCATTTGGGTTGAAGGCAGACTCCTTCCAGACCAGGAGAAGGGTAAGAGGGACAGAGGGAAGCCCTGGCTATTTGCCAAAACCAACCCCAAAGCCAGCAACTTGGGTACCAAAGGATGGAGGTCTTTGAGTGGCAGCTGGTGACCCCTGTTAGGTACAAAAAGACTCCTTTTCTCCATGCCACGAGACGCAAAACAATGTCAGTGCCCAAGAATCAGACGGAAATGTCCCTTATTATCACAATTCTTAATCCTCACTTCGCAAGCAGCAAGCTGTGTGCTGTCGGAATCTCCTTGCTCATAAAGAGGGTTTAGGAAATGTCTATAAAAGGTCAGATTACGGTCTCGTTGACTTTTACAAGTGCTCACTTCAGCAGAACCCATGAAAGACGTTACAGATGGGTATGCAAATGAGCAGGCGTGGCTACAGTCCATTAACACTCTATTTACAGAAGCAGGCTTCAGTCCAGATTGGGCTGAACACCAGCCCTTTTCTGAGCCATGCCCTAAACCATCATAACCAGAACCCACACTCCACTACTTTACAGGATGAGCCCCTCTGAGCCGGGACAGTTTGTAGTCTAATTCCTCCTATATTGAGCAGCATGTGGGACATTCTTAGTGAACACTGTGCCCTCAGGACAGAAAAAATAGAACAGGAGAGAGGCTAAGTCACAAGAGCAATCTCATAAGGTTTTCTCTTTCAAAAGTTCATTTTCCTCTCCACATTAAATGTTTAGGCAAGATTCATTGTTCCTTTGTGAAGAAACTTAGATCTCACGTGGCACCCCCGTTATTTATTACCTGAGTTTCAGTCTTAACAAATATGATTTTGTTTTTCCCTGTCATCAATGGAGCGAGCCCATGTGGTTTTGATTGACAAAATTGTGATAAAATTCACTGTATCCTTTAAAAAGTGATTGAAAAGTTTGCAGGCTGTTGTGGAGACTGGGGGTAGGGGGAGCCAGGAGATTGAATTTCAACAAAAGACATGCCAGATTTTCTTCCCGCCCTCACTAGTCAACATTCTTCAACTGCTGGGTATCTAATTAGATACCGGAACAAGCTCAACAGGCCAGGAGTCATGTGTTTCTCTTTAAACTTTTGGCAAGTTCGCTCCTGGATGGTTAAGGCTGGGTACACTTAGGTTCCTCTCCAGGGACCAGCCCTGGGTGACATCACCGGCCATGTCACAGATGGTGGAACATAAATAAGTGTGCAAGCGTCAAGACATCTGAAATGCTTGCAGTTTCCCCTCTTATCATTTACTTCAAATCCACGTTCATTGTGTTTCTGAAAAAATCCTCATTTTTGTCTTTCCAATGTTTTCCTGATGCAGGTGGCCCTCAATAGCCAGTATCTTTTTCTGGTACCCAGAAAAAAATTACAGTTTAACTTTTGGGGGGTGTATGGGTGTAGGGGTGCCTAAGCAGTCTGTCTGCTTTGTGAAGCTCTGTTGAAATGTCTTTCTCAATAAACTCAAGACAGAACAAAACACGGAGTACATCTTAGAGAACACCAGTCCAAGCCACCACGTAACTCTTGCTCTTTAATGGACAGGGGACAACTGGGCAAGGAGAAAGAATCTGGGTGTCAGAAACATCTGCCATATGCTGGTCGCCTTCACCGCTGAGGCTCCCAAGAGCCACCAGGCCATCTTCAGTTCTCTGGACACAGCTGAAGGACAGCGACATCATGTAACCTGTCCACGGCTAGAGAGACGGGAAGTATGCAAAATAAATGAAACCCCTCAAAGGCATGGTCAGACCTCTTTAAACTCAGAAAAATGTGTGGCTTTTGCAGAGGAACAGACATCCAGCAACTCGTCCCCTTTCCCTCCACTGGGTTACTTCCCAAAGAGGTGGTAGTGATTCCAATATAGCCATACCTCCAATAGTGCCACTCCCTTTGGGGGCCATTTTCTTTCAAACCACCACACTGGGTATACTAAACTTAACTCAAAGACTAGTTTTAATAAAGACATGAATTATTTTTGATCACTTCTAACTCACAGCATGTCCTCCCAATATTCTTCTAGTATCTGCATTAAAACAAAAGCACAATAAAACATTAGTGTACTTCTCTATATCTGGTCAAAGGAGAAATCATCCCCATATCCCACTTTTATGTGGGTTAAATAGATGTATGGATAATCCCAGCACTTGGGAAACAGAGGCAAATGGATTTTTGTGAGCTTGAGGCCAGCATGATCTACATAGTGAGTTCCAGGACAACTAGAGCTATACAGTGAGACTCTGTCTCCCAAAAAACAAAAAAAAAAAAAAAGATTACTGATTTATTGATTTATCTTTAATGATGGGCATTGTAGTCCATGCCTGTATGCCCAGGTCTTGGGAGCGTCATAGAGGAAAATTAAGAGTTTGAGATTAGAGGCTGGAGAGAAGGCTCAGAAGTTAAGAGCATGCCCCACTCTCGGAGATGACCTGGGTTCAGTTCCCAGCACCCACATTAGGCAGTTCACAACCACCTGTAACTCTAGCTCCAGGGAATGTGTCACACTCTTCTAAACTGTTCAGGCACCTACACTCATACATTCACACACATATACACATACTTAAAAATAAATTTTAAAAATATTTCAATAATAGCATACCTACAAAGTAAGACCCTGTCTCAAAGAACAAACAATAACAAGAGGACTTATTACTGGAAGCGGCTCAACTGTCTTTAATTATTTGCATTATTTTTCATTAATAATACATTTCTTTGAATCTTTTCTGTTTCTATTACATTTCTATTCAATTTTAGAAAGACAAGAAAGCTAACATGCCAGGCTAAAGAGATGTCTCAGTGGTTAATGATAAGTTTTAGACCTCCTGAAGGCCTCTCTGCCAACACAGCAAACCGAATCAGACTGAATTGGCAAGCCCAGGTTTAATGGGTAAAGCACTTCCAGGCGATTCCCCAGCCCCACAGAGAGGAGACAGGGAGGAGACCAGAAGAACCACGTGTCTGTTTTCTGGGATGCAGCTTATATACCCTGTGGAGTGGTCTTGAGCATCTCTGGGGGAGGAGCTATATTTGGCCGGGCTTTGAAGGGGTGGGTTTGGGGAGGAGCTGTGTTTGGTGGACTTTGAAGGGGAGAGTTTTGGGAAAGAGATGGGGAGGGGAGTTGAGGTGGGTCTTCCACCAGACTCCTTCCGAACAGTTAAGAGCACTGGCTACCCTTCTAGAAGACCCAGGTTCAGTTTCCACATGGTGGGTCAGGCTCCTTTGTAACTCATGTTCCAGGAGATCCGATGTTCTCTTCTGTTGTCCATAGGAAACAGGCATGCATATGGTGCACAGATATCGATGCAGGCAAAATACCCATCCACACAATAAACAAATAAATCTTTAAAAGAGAAAAGAAAAAAACTGCCATGTGGTAGCAATCCTTGGAGCAGGTGCAGTCTGCTCTCAAAGTACCTGAGTCCTCCTGTCTGCTGGACGAATCAAATCCACATCTGTACAACAGCCCACAGAACCTGCTGCCACCGCTCACAGTTGCAGTAATGGCTGTTGCTCACCACCCTGCTTCCTATAGAAACTGGTGAGAGTCAAGCCAAAGACTACATTCCCTCACTCATTGACTCACAAAATGTTGCCATGATATTGACGACCTTTGAAAATTAGAAACAAACAAATAAGTAATAAATACTTTTAGGAAAGCCTGATTACCATCAGAGAAGCAAATAATTCCAAAAACCTGAAATACAGACACAAAAGATCAACAGACAGAAAAGAGCCAACATTTTCTACCTAAGTATCTAAAGCCAACACAAGCAGTACAAGGTAACACGAAATAGTCAGCTAAACACAAAAACTGTTACAGTGAATTCTTTTTTAAAAGATTAGAAACAGTGGTACAGGAAACAAAAAGGCATAAGACAACTATGTAATAGACTAAGAATAAAAAAGCCATTGTTCTTCCCTCAGCATCAGCTTATGCAAAGACCAAGAGGGAGCATCGGATGGTCTGGGTAAGCATGGATGGTCCGGGTAAGCATGCATGGCCCAGTTAAGCATTGATGGCTGGGGTAAGCATGGACGGCCTGGGTAAACACGGCATTGATGAAAGGCAAGAGACAGGGAGCTGCACTGTTGGAGATACACGGAAAAGAATGGAAAACTAACTATCAGCACCTGCTGGGCTGACAAGTGGGCAAAGGGCAGACACATGGTGGACACTGGGACATGCAGGCAAAAACACACAGACATGTAAAATGCATGTATTTTAAAAAAAATTTTTTAAGGAAGAAAGAAAACGAACACATGTTGGCTCCTCTTGGAGCAGAGACAGTGTGGTCTCAGTTCTTCTGAACTGAGTCTTACCCAGAATGTCCAGAGGGAGAGCAAACATGTGTGTATGTAATTTTCACATGTGTGTGTTCATGTATGTGTGAGTGAACATGTGTGTCTGGGTGTGTGTGGAGTTTACACAGAGGTCAGAGGTCACCCTCAGGGGTCATTCCTCAGGAGCTGTCTACCTTATTTTTTGAGACAAGGTCCTTCACTGGGACCTAGGACTCATTGTTTTGAGGTTAGGTTGGCTGGCCACCAAGCCCCAGGGATCCTCTCATCTGCCTTCTCAGAGAGCTGGGATTACAAATGCAAGTCACCATGTGTAGGGCCCTGGCCCCCCATTCTGGGAAGCTGTTGCCTTGCTTGCTGACCTTGACCAGATGTCCTACCTATGCTGATTCCCTGCCGGTTTCCTTCTTCCTGAATGCTCACCACCTGAGGTTCTTTGTTTGTGTATCCTGCATTTGGTGTAAACAGCTTAGATGCAAGAAGGTAGAACATCGGTAGTGAACTTCTGCCCTCCGGGGTTCTCCCACTGTGCTGTAAGCCTGTCTTTAAGGTTTCCTACCTCTTTCTTTTTTTTTTTATTATTTTATTTTATTTTTCTTTATTAAGAAATTTTCTACTCATCTATCCACAGACCCCCCCTCCTCCCTCCTCCCACCCCCCAGCCCTCTTTCCCAAGCCACCCCACATCCCCACATCCCCAAAATCGAGGTCTCCCATGGGGAGTCAGCAGAGCCCAGCTCACTGAGCCTAGGCTGCAGGCGAGGGACGTCGAGATCATGACGGGAGGATGTGCAGAGATGATGGACCACACTAGTGGAAACCCATGAACTGTGGACTGGTGGCTGTGGAGCCCCCATGGGACTGGACTAGGCCCTCTGGACATGGAAGATGGTTGTTTGGCTTGAACTGTTTGGGGGGGCACCTAGGTAGGGGGATCAGGATCTGTCCCTGGTGCATGGGCAGGCTTCTGGGAATCCGGTGCCTGTGGTGTGACACCTTCCTCCCTCTTTTCAATAAACAGCATCGGCATTCTGCTGAGGCGAATGACCCACTGTCTCTTGTCTCCATTTTTTAATTCACAGCCCCTCACTCAGACATGGTGAACGGGTGGTGGTAGTGCGGGCGCTACCACAACAACCATGCCTGGTTTTTCATGTGGATTCTGAGACTCAAACTCAGGTTGGAAGGCTCGTGTGGCAGTCACTTCAAAGACTGGCGTCTCCCCAGCCCCCAGGTCTGTATTATTAATACCATGATTTAAAGCAGAGTCATCTTTGGCAACCACTGATAGATATTAATCTGTGTCAAGTAATAAAAAAAAAATGCTAACAGGCGGTGGTGGTGGTGGTGGTGGTGGTGGTGGTGGTGCACACCTTTAATCCCAGCACTCAGGAGGCAGAGGCAGGCAGATCTCTGTGAGTTCGAGGCCAGCCTAGGCTACAGAGTGAGTTCCAGGACAGGCTCCAAAGCTACACAGAGAAACCCTGTCTCAAAGAACAAAACAAAACAAAACAAAATAATAAAGTTATGTCATGATACATGATACATATTCTAATAGTTCACTTATTCCCCTTATAAATGAGGGATGAATTGAAATTCCTTGGGCAGGGGAAGAGGTGGAGACAAGGAGACATGGCTTGGTGGCGATATGCTCTAGATTCTCATGCAAAGGACCTGTGTTCAGTTCTCAGCATCCATATGGCAGATCACCAACACCTAACTCCAGTTCCAGGGCATCCAGTGCCCTCTTCTGGCTTCCATGAGAAGCACATGTACAAGGGACTCATATACTCAGGTGAAACATTCAGACACAAAATAAAAATAAATAAATATTTTTTAAAGTGTAGTGATCTAAGCCCTCTCTGTTCTAATCCAGGCAGGACACAGACCCTTCCAGAATGAAGGTATGGGTCACTCCTCCAAGAAAAGAGCCAGGATCTGCTGAGGTTCTTGCTGAGGGTGAAGGAAATACAAAATAAGTAGTGAAGGAAGGTGGTTATAAATACCAGCTAAGGCCATGTGACCCACTGCAGAAATGAGGATTATAATTGACATGAGTGTTTCTGTCATATTTTGTTAAGAATGCATTTGTACAGATATTTGTGTTTTCTTTCCCTGATTTTTTTTATCATGTGACGAAGCGTCACTTAAGAGAACATCAGTGGTTATCAAATTTAAGTTTGAGATACTAAAAGAATGTCCCTCGAGGGACATTGCCACATAGTATGTATTTGTGATTGTATGAGGGATAGTTATAGCATGCTAGGCATAATTATGACCTGGTTAAATACATAACGTGTTTGTAATTGTCCATGGGATAGTAGTTATATCCTGTTAGGTGTAATTATGACCTAGTTGTTGCTTTCATCTGGAAATTAAGCATGACATAAAGAGGTATGATTGTGTCAAGTTGAAAAGTGGTGGACTTGGGATGGCTGTTCTCAGCTGTCGACTCGACTACAGCTAGAGTTAACTAAAACCCAAGTGGCTGGGTACACCTGTGAGTAACATTTTTCTTAATTAAATCATTGGAAGTGGAAAGACCCACTTTTTTAATGTACACTGGGGTTTTACCTGCATGCATGTCTGTGTAAGGATGCCACACCCCCTGGAACTGGAGTTACAGACGGTTGTGAACTGCCATGTGGGTGCTGGGAATTGAACCCAGGTCCTTTGGAAGAGCCACCAAAGTGGCCAGTGCTTCTAACCACTGAGCCATCTCTCCAGCCCACAAGACCTGCCTTTAATCCAGACCTTTTGAGGTGGGAAGATCCACCTTTAATCTGGGCCACGCCTTCCACTGGTAGCCTAGATAAAGGACGTGGAAGAAGGAAGCTTGCCCGGTGCCTGCTTGCTCTCACTCTCACTGGCAAGTCCATTCCTACACTGGCATTAGAGCCTACTTCTTAAGAATTCTAGTGTGTACTGAAAACCAGCTGAGACATCCAGCCTCATGGACTGAACAACTATTGGATTCATTGACCTTTCATTCATAGGCAGCCATTGTTGGACCAGCTGGACCCCAGCCTATAAGCCATCCTACCATTATAATAATCATTATAATATTCATTCTGTGAGTTCTGTTCCTCTAGAGAACCCGGATGAACACACACACCTGCTTTGCCTCCTTGTGGTTCTGAGCTACTACTTGATCTGCAGCATCCTGGGATCCGTGTCACCTCATCGAAGCCACAGAACCTTGTTGTGTCTTCCTTCCGCCAGCATCCTTGGCTTATAGAGAATGGCCTTCTCAGCACTCTTCAAAGACCCAGAACATTCTAATTGATGTATTCCTAAATATCTAAAGAGATTATTGTTGTTGTTTGTTTTACTCTTTGGGGGGCCCACCACCCAGCTCCCAAATAAATTCACACATGGAGGCTTATTCTTAATTATAAATGTCCAGCCTTAGCTTGGCTTAGTTTCTAACTAGTTTTTCTTAAATTATCCCATCTACCTTTTGCCTCTGGGCTTTTCCCATTCTCTTACTTCTGTAAATCTTACTCTTATTCTGTGGCTTGCTGTGTAGCTGGGTGGCTGGCCCCCGGAGTCTTGCTCCTTCTCTGGCTCCTCACTCCCTCCTCCCAGATTTCTCCTTCTATATATTCTCTGCCTTCCAGTCCCACCTATCCTTTCTCCTGCCTTGCTATTGGCCGTTCAGTTCTTTATTAGACCGTCAGGTGTTTTATACAGGCACAGTAACACAGCTTCACAGAGTTAAACAAATGCAACATAAACAAAAGTAACACATCTTAAAATAATATTCTACTAGAGATTATCTTCTGGATCTTTTTAGAGGACATGGCTGAGTTGGGCAAACATGGCAAAACCATTCATAACCTTTCTAACTTCCTGGCCAGCTGAATGCCTAGTGTGACACTGAACACGCTAGCTTGAGTTACCACACTGAACCTAGAATCTCTGGCAAATGAATGCATGTCCATAAATGCAGCCACATTTAAAATCCTACTGCTCCTTCCTGTTTGTTTGTTTGTTTGTTTGTTTGTTTGTTTGTTTCATGACAGAGTTTCTCTATGTAGCTCTGGTTGTCCCAGAACTCACTCTGTTAGACTAGGCTGGGCTCGAACTCAGATCCGCCTGCCTCTGCCTCCCGAGTACCGGGATTAAAGGTGCGCACCACCACCACCCGGTGTTCCTTCTTTATTTTACCTTCAGAATTCATTTACTTTCATATTTGTATATTTTATAAATAAGCAAAATCTTACTCTTTTGACTTGAGATTGGCATCCAGAGTATGCTGAAATGCTCTGTCTATAAATACAGAGCTGAAGATGGTACGTGGTGTTGGCAATGGGCCATGCAGACCATGAAACTCCCTTAGTGAGGAGATGATTCTGGTTTTTAAGCTCAGCAGACTATTTCCTCCAACAAATCAGACTCATGGGTTTGGGATCTCACTGTCCTCTGCACCATCGATCTGATCCTTCTCAACTCTTTTCCAATGGACACTCCTTCATAGCTGGCAGGTCATTCAACTCACTTGTAATTTCAGCCATCCTAAGGCCATACATGGAGTAAACATTGGACTTCTTTAGCTCTGTGACTTCAAACCAGACACTAGCTTCCAAGCCAGCCCAGCTGCTCCTGCTCCCCAGGAACCTCTTCCTTCAGCTGTCACTGGGACTCGGCTGGTACATCCTGGAGCAGAACCTGGCAACGCCTCTGTAGTCTACGAGGCAACTTCACTCTCTTGCCCTTTCTCTAGCAGGAAGAGTCTACCCTTCAGAGTCCAAACAGAGCAGAATCCCCCAATGCAGGAAAGAAACTTACTTTAACACCAACAATAGCCACAGAAAAAAATAGCTACAGATACCAAAAGTAGTTTTCTAGAATTGAAAAAAAATGAATAAAAACAATTCTCTTCCCAGAAATTTAACAGAGTTCAAGAATAAAGACAACAGTTAATGGTGTGGCATACTCAGGATTGTTGCCAAATGAACAGATAATCCTGGCCTTACTGTGGGAGGGGAGGACTGACTGACATGTTTATTTGTCTCCCTAATCACTTACTGTATATGGATCACACAACATCATGCTGCATACCTTAAATAGATAAATTTTAAAAAGTTAAAACGTGGGCTGGAGAGATGGCTCAGCAGTTAGAAACACTTGCTGCTCTTACAGAGAACCTGTGTTCAGTTCCCAGCACCCACAGAGTGGCTCATAATCGTGTCTGTAACTCCAGTTCCAGGATCTCTAATGCCCTCTTCTGTAACTCCAGTTCCAGGATATCTAACTCCCTCTCTGACCTCCATGGCACCAAGCACACATGAAGTACACATGGAGGCCAACACTCATACACATAAAATTAAAACTCTATCTATTCTAATAAGTCCTCTCTCCCTGGAGAGCTTTCTTACTATCCTCTCTTTCTCAATAGGGACCTTGAGAATGGTGCTATAGCTCCTGTCCTGTGTTCTTTTAGGCAGGACTTCTTTGCATGCAAACTTATAAAATCTTCTCTCCATAAAGCTTACTTATACTAAAGAAAGGAAAAGCAGGTTTTACGGACCATTCTGTGCTGGTAAGACATGAGTGCCGCCATTACTCTCTCACTGCTGAGAATAAAACACTCCAGAAAAGGTAATCTAAAGGAGAAAGGGTCTAGTTGGCTTACAGTCCCAGAGGAATACAGTCCCCCACAGCACAGAAAACATGACAGCAGCAGGGACAGCACCGTGACAGGGACTGGAGGCTGGCAGGTCACATTGCACCTGAACTCAGCAAACAGGAAATGAAACAGCACAAGAGAGCTTCAAGCCCACCATCTGGGGACAGAGTATTCAACCCCAGGAGCCTAATGGGACATTTCACACCGCAACCACAACAGTGGGAAAATGACCTTCTTACACACCACGGCGCAGCAGGCATCCTGGACAGTAACGGAGTAGCACATGTTTAAGGCCCTTCTGTCTCTTCTGTTGGTCCTAGCTATCATTTCTAGAACTTAGGGTAAATAGTACCTTATAATCAGAGAAAATAAAGTACTGTCCCAAAATTCAAATAATATCACCAAGCCTTTGGGTAAAACAAAGCTTAAACACTACCTTCTCTTTAGAGATATTTTTTTCTATTTCTACCAAAAATACCACTTTTTTCCCTTTTCCCCCCTAGATTCCTATATCCATTGGTCAGTTATTCCCTGAGCCCACATCACTGTAGCATCGTCCAGTGCTGAAAGGAATGTTTCTCTTATTTTTGCCCCCTATGTGCTATTAATTGCTGGAGAATCCAAGATGCTAAATTCACATTGGAGTTGCCAGGTTACCCTTAAGATGGCCTCTCCAGCCCCAAATGCTCTTAAATACTTTCCAAGGGACAAAAGGCCTGGACTTCTCCAGTGTACATCTCCCAAGAGTATTAGGAACTGAAGGCCCAAGGACCTACTCATTTCTAAGGCTCCAAATTCATCGTCAACAACGGCAAATCCTATTCAAGGCATATCTAATAACAAATCTCAAATTCCCAAGCTATTGTTCGCAGGCGCTGCAGAAGGTCAGCTACCACATACAAATACTGTATTTTAACACATGCTGGGTTCCCCCCAGCATAGCCCTCCCTCCGGTGTTTGTGTTACTTGTGTCTAGCATTGACAGACCTGCAGAGCTTCAGAGAGCTGCAGAGGACAGTCCAGGGGGCTCCTGTCTGTTTACAGGCCTCAGTATTTTTGTGGAATTGCTGAGTTCTCAGTATTTGTTGGGGTGGTGGTTGTTGCTGTGGTTGGAGATTCTTTTGGGGCAAATGCAAAATTTAGCAATCACTCCACAAAGGCTTTCCGAGGTGTGTTCTAGATTAGTCCTCTCATTAAGCTGATAAATCAAGAGATCTCTTTTGTCCAGAAGTCAAAAATCATCATCATTACCTTGCCCTTGCCTTCTGGAGAAAAAGACCTTCACGCTTCCACGCCATTTCTTCTTCTCTAGGGCATCGATTCAGCGTGGAGCTATTGTTTCAAAGCCAGGGGAAAATGTATTCTTTTCACAGGTTTATTCCTTCAGCTGGAATTTGTTTAAGTGGTCTCCCCTGCACAAACACAAAAAAGCCCTAATACATGCAGACTGGGTCGGCCTCATGCCATCGGATGTCACCGCTGACGGCTGATGGCACTTATATAGATTTACACAACAAAAACTACATTAAAAATGTTCAGGTCGGGGAGACAAAGGCCTGGAAATTCACAGCCCGGATTTAAACATACTATATCTAAGAGGAATGGCGTGCATTAGGGTAATGGGCCGGTGACAGGGTCTTTATTGTACCTAGGTCCCAGACACTTAATCCCTCACAGAACTTCCTGGTGGCATTTCCTTTGTCTCCTTTTGGGGGGCTTATGTTTTTTAATGGCATTATTATTGTGTAAATGCTCTTATTTTATAAAGTAATTTCAGGCTGATTAGCATCTGTTTATGCAATTAGTGTAATTATACCTAATTACAGAGTAGAAACAACAAATGTAATTAGTTTATTAGAGGTGCAACTGTGATAGGTAGTGATTTTTAAATCCTTATGAAACTTTATTAACAAATATCTCATGAAGGTGAAAGCTAAATATTTAGATGCCAGCTCTCTCGTATTATGTACATATATATTTATTTCACAAGCTCAGCAGTAATTAGACCTACTGCTTGTCAAATTTAGTGCTAAAAAAATCATAGTGCCATTTTAGAAGAGATACAAATATAAAAACTGTGCTTGGGAAAATGAGAAGCACTCACTGGTATTTTTCTTTATGGTTTGGTTTTGTAAATCTCTCTTTAGTTAATATGTCTTATACAGAGTGTCACCCGCAGGTGACAGTAAAGTTATAAGTCCCACAGAGATTTACCATACCACCACAACATATAACACCCACCTGTGTTATATGGCATTGCTGAGGAAATTGTTCCTTTACCCTTGGGTTGTGTTTCTCCATTTGATTATAAGCCAAAGTGGAATTAAAAGACGAACTGGGGGCTGGAGAGATGTTGGTCAGTACAGTGCTTACCACAGAAGCATGAGGACCTGGGGTCACTCCCACATGAAAAAGCCAAGTGCAGATGTGCGCACCTGCAATCCCGGTGGTGGGAAGGCAGAGGTGGGATCCCTGGAGCTTGCTGGCCAGTTGTTCTAGGCAAACTGATCCAGGCGCAGTAAGAGACTCTGTCTCAAACACTGAATGACTGAGGTAGACACCTGTCTTGTTAGGTTTCTGTTGCTGTGATAAAACACCATGACCAGGAGCTGGAGAGATGGCTCAGAGGTTAAGAGCCCTGGCTGCTTTTCCAGAGGTCCTGAGTTCAATTCCCAGCAACCACATGGTGGCTCACAACCATCTGTAATGAGATCTGGTGCCCTCTTCTGGCCTGCAGACAGAACACTGTATACATAATAATAAATCTTAAAAAGAAAAAAGAAACAAAAACCACCATGACCAAAACGAACTTGGGGAAGAAAAGGTTTATTTTGTCTTATGCATCCATATCACATTCCATCATCAAAGAAAGTCGGGGCAGGAACTTGGAGGCAGGAGCTGATGCAGAGGCCATGGAGGAGTGTCATTCACTAGCTTGCTCCTCATGGCTTTCTCAGTCTACTTTCTTATATACTCCAGGACCACCAGCCCCGGGGTAGCACTGTCCACAATGGGCTGAGCCCTCCCACACCAATCATCAACCAAGAGAAAGAGCCCACAGGCTTGCCATAGGCTAATTCGGCAGGGGCATTGTCTCAATTGAGCTTCTCTCTTCCAAAATGACTTCAACTCGTGTCAGATCGGCAAAACACTAGCCAGCACAACACCTAATGTCTATGTCCACACACATACATATACACGTATGCATGCCAGCATGAGCATGAGCTCACACACACACACACACACACACACACACACACACACACACACAAGATGAACTAAAACTGTGCTAACTTAAAAAAGACAACAACAAAGAAAACTCAAGAATATCACAAAATAAATTTGTTTCCAAAATCCTCCACCGAAACACAAACCTGAGAGATACCTGTCAATGCAGGCCATCTCACTGATTTCCTTATTAAATTACTTCTGTTGTTGGTCAATCAAGGAAATGTTCTTTTAAAATGTTTTATTATATTATATTTATTTTATGTGCAAATACATATGCGTGTGGAAGTCAGAGGACAACGTGTAGGAGTCAGTTCTCTCTCTCCACCACATAGATCCCGGTCACCTGATTTGGCCCCAAGCACCTTTACCCACAGAGCCATCTTGTTGGCACAAGAAAATATTTCTCAGTTATCCCTTCCCTACTACGGAAGCTAAAAAAAAATGTAATATAAATAAATGATATGCCAAGATTTACCATACTTGAATGATGTGGGACACTTGCCCTTGTAGATGAAAAAAAATCACATCTTTTCAGTTAGGCTGTTGTTCTTCTCCTCTTGGGTACATGTAACCCTCTGCACTACAGTTCCCATCTTCATCCCAAGGGTCACATGATCTCAGCGTTTGGTCTGCAAAGAAACAGCAAAAGGATTCTGGGCTTCAACTATAATTGAAGCAAAGTTTCAAATCACAACCTGTTGCTCAGACAATTATTCTTTTTAGAATTACCCTGTGTGTACGCAATCTGTGTTTTTCTTTAATTAATAGAACAATAGTCTTCTTCAAGATTCAAAGTCAAATATGTTTTGACTTAAAAATCAGTGGCAACTCTCATCATTCTGAAAAGAAAAGAAGCAAATATGTTCATTGGTTTCTTTATTTCACTGTTTAAAAAAATTTTTTAAAAACCCTCTTGATCTAGACTCCTCTGTGATCGACATGCATGAAAATTATAACACATGATACTTATTAGGGTGAACCTTTGCAGAAGATAAAGTCCAGGCCTTGCAATTCTTGTATTCCCCCGTGGCACCATGAATACTTTGCATAAGGAAATGCTCAGTACATAATTATTGAATGGGAAAAGTGAATGAATGAATGAATGAATGAATGGCATATCAAGTTATATGTCACGGTTTGAATCTGGGGTGGCCCCCACAAGGCTCATATTTTCAGCATGTATCCCTACCTGTGGGACTTTATTAGTAGCCTTCAGAAGGCAGGGCCAGGATGGAGGAAGTGGGCCCCTGGGGGTGGACCTTTGAAGGGTCTACCTGCCCCTTGTTCCATCCACCTGCCTTCTTTACTTCCTGCCAACACCGGATGAACACAGCTAGTCCTTGTTCCCACTGCCACGCCTTCTCTGCCATGATGGACTGAAGGCTTTCTAAAATCACAGACCAAAACCCCAGGCTGGAGAGCTGGCTCCGTGGGTAAAAGCACCTGCATGGAGATCTGAATTCAGATCCCAGCACCCGTGTCAGAAGCTGGGCACGGCTGCCCAGGCACCCATAACCCCAGTGCTGTGGCGGGCAGAGACCAGAGGATAGCTGGAGCTCGCTGGCCACCAGCTGAGCTCCAGGTTCAGTGAGAGAGGCTACCTCAAGGAGAAAAGGCTGAGACTAATGAAGTGGGACATCCCAGGTCCTCTTCTGGACTCTGAATATTTACATAGCACATGTTCTCATATATCATACTTACGTACATACATACACACACAGAAAAGAATTTTTTAATAAATAAAATGTTTTATCTTTCCTGAGCCTGACTAGAGCAGCAGCCTAACAGTGATGCCTAAAGAAATGGCTCTGCAGTTAAGAGAACTTACTGTTTTCACGTAGGACCTGGGTTCAGTTCCTAGCACCCACATAAGGTGGTTCACAGATGTAACTCCAGTTCCGGGGATCGGATGCATGCGCTCTGGCCTCCTGGGGTACCTGCACACACACACACACACACACACACACACACACACGGTACACATAAACTTATGGAAGCATACACATTCTTTGAAAATCCTTTTCCTCTCCTAAGTTGCTTCTGCCGGGCATTTTCACCCCAACACGGAACGGAACAAGAATAGTATGCAACTCACTTTTTCACAGAGTAAGCACATGGAAAATAGCTTCCCCACCCCCTTGTATTTTCTCTTTGCTCCTTTGTTTAGAGGGACTTATAAGTTGATATTTTAAAAGCCAACTATCTAGACCATCCTCCCCATGGAGGTGTTTAATTGTATAATGACACACAAAATCTTAATGTGTCTGGCACAAGGCAGTTACGGAAAAACATTAGTTCCTCGGTGTTCAGGAGATAGTGACTTCCTCCAAAAAGCCTTCCGTCAATCAATCAATCATCAAACAAACAAACAACAACAACAAAAAGGACTCTAAGACAAAATCACAGTGACAGAGGAGTAGGGGAGGGGAGGGGAGGAGGGGAGAAGAGGAGGGGAGGGGGAGGGGAAGCAGCAGCAGCAGCTGGCCCTCCTGACAAGCGTTAACTATCATAAGTATTAATAATTCTCCCTTCCGGACCATCCTCACCTGGCTTCACCCCAGGAGGCACAGCCTAGATTTGGGGAAGAGGCTACATGAAGAAAGAGTCATAGATCCTGAAGGGCTCTCTCAGCAGGCTGTCTGGGGTCTTGAGGCTTGGTGCTCTCTCTGTACTAGGGTCCACTGATGCAGTGGTTTGATCTTGGAGACCAATTCACTGTGTAAAGGAGACAACTAGTGGGGGGGGGGGTGTCGACTTGAGAAGATTGTGACTCCAGTTCCCATAGACCCAAACACACTTGTTCCCCTTCCCTGCTACACCCATCAATGCTATAAAATGGACTTGGCAGTCAACGCCGAGGGAGCGCATCTGTAAACGCCGAGGAGAGACTAAACATACAAGAGATTTCTTTCCCATCTGGACTTCAGAGTGAAGACAAAGTCAGCAGAATAAGGCATGAGCTGTAGGAGACGAGCTCCTCCTTCTCACCTAAGAAGTGTGTATTCCCCAGTCACACTCTTCTATTCTATCTTGTGGCCTAGACATGAACCCAGCATCCAAGGAAGAAAGGCAGATGCACACTTTCCCGAATACAGGCTAGTGCTGCCAACTGCTTTCCACTGTGCCTGGCTCCTAGGGAGGCTGGGTTACTCCAGCTTAAAATCTGTGAAGGGCCTCCAGAGGATGGGCTGAACATCACAGCTACTATCAGCGGCCAAGTGGCCCCCCAGAAGCATCCATGATTCCCAGCAGACCTGTATTTAACACTTGTCTGACCAAACATCCAGTGTAGCCTTCTAAATGTGGATGAAGTAAAAAAAAAAAAAAAAAAAAAAAAAAAAAAGATGGATAACCACTCAGTCAGTGGGTGGGGTTTTTCTTATTGTTTGGTTTTGTGCATATACATGTTCTTGTGTGTAGGAGTGGGATATACATAAACACGTGTATACATGGAAGCCAGAACACAATGTCAAATGTCTTCCTCACCTGTTCTCCACCTGTATTTTGAGACAGGATCTCTCACTCATCTCTCACTCAGCCTGGAGTTCACAAGTGTGCTGTCTTGCAGTCCCTAAGGGTGGTCCTGCCTCCACCTCCCTAAGGCTAGGATTTCAAGCTTTTGTCACCAGGTTCTGCCCCCCCCCTCCCCCGTGCTGGGTATCTATCAAGCACTTACCTACTGAGCTACCTCTTGACCCAACACAAGTTGTTGTTCTGTGTTCAGATGAAGAAAGCATTGCTTATCTTTGCCCTCTGAGTCCCATCCCTAAGTGTAACAACCACAACAACTTCTGGAAAGTTCCACAGTCTCTGGTTCTGAGAGTACCAATATCCTTCTCTGAGTCTCTCATTGCTTGCTGGGGCGGGGGAGCCCGTCACACTGAACAAGATGGCGCCATGTTAACGTTCCACAGCCGTCTTTCTGCCCTCTCCCCCTTAAACTGTGAGTTGAAAGCTTGGAGGTTAAAAATGGAAATGTTTCCCTGGCTTCATCCTAACGTGGCATTTACACACTCTTCCATGCCATGTGAGCACACTCACTCACCAGACTGGCATCCATCCTCAACACAGCGGAGCGCCTAGAAAAGCGTTGTTATTCTTTCCAGGTGTGCCTGCCTGGGTTATTTACGGCCGGACTTCCTTTCAGAGTGTGAGAAACCTTAGCCTCCCGCCAGCTGCAAGGGATTGCTAAGAAGCATTTTTAAGTGAAAAAAAATACAGAAAGCGACACTTCTTTTCTTCCTCCCCCGCCCTCCCCCGCAGCCAACCACACTCCACGCACCTCCCTGTGTCAGTTAGTCAATGACATGTCTAAAGAGGCATTTAACTGTACTCACCATCAAAGACGCTGCCCCATGCCGGCAACAGTGTATTAACTTAATGAATTCCAGAAAGGACAGGGAAGAAGGTACCGTTAACTCGGCCCAAGTTACCCTTCCTGAGACCACTCATCACTGGTGGTGAAAACACAGACATGTGCTTTCCTCCCATTCTTTATTGTAGAGATGCTTGAGGTGGGGCCTGAGAGCATGGAGACTCCGATGAACTCAAGGCCAAAGGCAGATCCCAGTGTACGAAGCGGCCCTGTGACACTAACTCGGTTTGGTCGCATAAACTGACTTGAAATGCTTCCTCATTCGTGAACAAAATGGAAAGGGCCCCAGCGGTGGCGCCTTCTCTGGCAAGACGGCATGAAAGTTGCTTTAAGTAAAGATCACCAGTTGCTTTTTAGTGAGCATGTTCTTTAAGCAGATGGAAGGAGACAGAAGCTGGGCCTGGTCCTACAAGCCTGCCACCTCAGCTTCTCATGAGGCTGAGGTAGGAGAAGCCCAAAGCTCAAGACCAGCTTGGATAATTTCAAATATAAATTATCCTGAAAGAGGGGCAGGAGATGTAGCTGGGTGGTAGAGCACATCCTAGCGTGTGCGAGGTCCTAGGTTCAATGCGCGGTACTACAAAAACAAAAGACAAAGGAATTATTAAAGATAAAGTTCCAATACCACAAAAAATAAATAGTATCTGATAGGATTTTTTATATCCCTATATTAGTTTCCTCGCCGTCTCAGTAAGCCAGATTAAGTGGAATTTAAAAAAACCACGTTTAATGAGCCAAGCACTCTTGGGTGAACTTTCTAGCTCCCTAGAGGTGGTGGGGGATCACATGGCAGGTCTTGGAACAGAAGGGGGGGTGCTTAAATACCGTGTAGGCACAGTCTTGAGCTTTGGGGGAGGAGCCTGGACGTTTGCAGTCTTTCTGAGGTGGGCAGGGTCTGGAGAGGGAGCAATGGGACCGAGAGGCAGAGTTTCCAACCAAACATTCCCAACCGTCTTGGATATGTGGGTACTGGTTCAAGTCTGGCTACTTCCTGTTGGTACAGGATGACATGGGGAGGGCGAATTGGGAGTCAGTGGGCTCACGCTCAGCAGGAGGTATGGGTGAGGAAGCATCTGGTTAAAGATCATGACCTCAGGAATCTGTTTCTTGAGGAAGAAGAGAAGGCGAGTTGCTAGGAGAAAAAAATAGATCATTAACACGGGCCCTATGAACAGGGCTAGCCATGGGAAGAGTGAAGACTGCCAGAAAGAATGGAATGGAGATGTGCCCTGGTTGTACAGGAGAGGCAAGGGTGAATGCCAAAGGTGAATGAGCAGGACAGAAGAGCAGATAGGCCCTTCATTGGGATGTTTTGGAAAACTGGAGGGTGGAGGGTCCCAGTTGCTGGGCAGACCATTTACCTTGGATAGGTGCCCACTGGAGCCTAGAGAGGTAGTACCAGCGCTGATGTCCTAGGAGCTTGGGGGGGAGATGGAGTTTCCAGGAGATGTTGAAGGCTTCAGACATGAGCTCGATGAACCTGGAAGTGAAGGCTGGGTGTTGTCCGTTTGGATAGTCTGTGGCAGGCCAAATAGCCAAATCAAGGGATGATGTGTTCAAGGAGTACCTGAGCACCACATCTGCTCTATCCCTGGTGATGGGCAATGCCTCCATCCATCCTGTAAAGGTGTCAACAACAGATGACTCCAGACTATGCCTTCCACAGCAAAATCTGCAGATGCTGGAGTCATATCAAATGGCAGAGTGATGTTTAAAAAAAAAAAAATGACCAGCCCAGCAAGATAACTCAGTGGGTAAAGGTGCTTGCCACTAAGTGTGATACCCCAAGTTCAATTCTAAAAACCCACATGGCAGAAAGGGAGAACCAACTCCAGAAAGTTATCCTCTGACCTCCACACACATGCACACACACACACACACACAGAGTAAAAAATAAATTTTTAAATGGCAGAATAAGCAGGACATGGTAGCAAACACCTGTAATCCCAGTACTTGGGAGGCTAAAGCAGGAAGATTACAGGGCGTTCAAAGCCATCCTGGGTTACATAGTAGATTCTAGGCTAGCCTGGGCTATGTAGAGAAACCATGTCTCAAAAGAAATATAAATAAGTAGTAAATAGCTAAATGGTGATATGTTTACATACAACCTATGCACATATGCTCTACCATTGAATGAGGCTCCCCCCCTTAGCCCTTCCCCTGTGTATCTAACTCATGTGTAGATTACTGTCTAAACAGTTCCTGCAGTATACTGTTTCAAGAATTATGACAAGGTATCCATGTCCACAACCGATAAAAAATCCTTCCCAAAATTTTTTTTAGTATGCTATTAAAGCCCATGAGTGCAGAATCCACAGATATGAAGGGCTGACTACATACTCTAACTTAAATAATTTTTCACAGGCAAGCAGAGCTTGGTTCTAAAGTAACTGGTTCAACTCTCCAAAATATGTAGTCTTGGGGCCTAGAGAGACAGCTCCATGATTAAGGGCACTTACCACTTCTGCAGAGGATCTGGGTTCAGTTCCCAGCACCCACATGGTGGCCCACAACTGCCTGTAACTGTAGTACCAGAGAATCCAACACCCTCTGGGGCCTATGAGGGAACTAGGCACACATGTAGTGCACTTATATGCAGGCAAAACACCCATGCAAATAAAATAAAAATAAATGACTCTTTTAAAGAATACATGTACTGAGTACAGATAACTTTCTAAATGTTTCTGGAAAGACAAACATTAAACTAATTGGCACAACCTTTCATAGCAATTATGACTTGTAAAAAGGCAAAAACACGTGGCTGATGGCAGAGATGAGGAATAGCTGACAATCACCCACGTGGAAAGATTGACAGGACCTGAAATTTGAAATAACAAATTATTGAATGCAACAACGTGAGTCTCAGGAAAATTTGAGCCCTCAACTAATAAGATCACAGAGTAGCTATGTTTCTTGCAACAGAAAATTCACTTTTATTGGGTAGGTGTGGCTCTAAAAAATTGCCACATAATTTAGAGATCTGCGGGAATCTTTGGTATTTGGGAACCTGGTGGAGCCTTTGGAAAAAGCTCATCACAGCTCCTTTCAATCTTGGAGGAAGCTGGCACTTCTGCAATGGAGTTGTTAAACAGCCTGGCCATGCCAAAATTCATCATAGCACTGCCCCAGGGAGGCTGCGAGCTGCCTGACCCAGTAGCTCAGAGTGCGCCTGGAACAAAAGGCTAGCATCAATTTCAAAAGGAACCCTAGGAAGCATCCGGGAGGATGCGGAGTGTTGAGGTGGAAGGCGGCAGACAGTGGGAGTGAGGAAGCACTAGCCGAGGAAGGCAGAGCGGTGTGTGGGAAAGGAGGCCTGGACGAGCGTGCGGGCTCGCCGCGGCAGAAGCAGCACACAGGATTGCTAGGCAATGGTCCGTTTCCATACAAGCATCACAGAGCTGACTACAAAGCGGTGAAGACAGAACATAGTGAAGAATGTGTCCCACCCAGAGAAATGACAAAAAGAAAAACAGGAAGCAGGGAGGGACTGAAAGGAGGAAGCAAACAGAAGGGAGAAAAGGAAGAAGAGGGGGGAAGGAGAGAGCGGGGGCAAAAAGGATGAGGGTGGGGAGGGAACGGAGAGGCAAGAAGGGAGGGGCAAGCCGTGAAGGAGGCGGAGGAAGGGAGCAGGGAGCGGAAGGGCAAAGGGGATGGGGACGGAAGAGGAGAGGGGCTGAGAGGATGGAAAACAGGAAGGAGGCAAAGAAAAGAGGAAGGGGGTTAAAAGATGGGATAAGGAGCATGGAGAGGGAACTGGGGAGAAAGGAGAGGGAGGAAAGGTCAGAGTGTAAGAGAAGACATTTGAAGAAAAGGGTCAGCAAAACCAGTCTCCAGAAAGGCTGGCTAATGGCAGGCCATTTGTGTGTGTGCTGTCAAGATGTACCAATTGTCTCCAGCATCCAAATCTCTATCAGTTAATTATTTTATTAATGCCATTCAAGGCTTAACCCTACTCACACGGGACTGTAAACAGCGATGATAACGACATCCAGGTTGGTGGCAAAGAAGCTGAAGGTTTTATGTAAAACACAGCCTACAAGCAGGGAGATGACAGGTTACAAACCTTTACATCACACTAAGGAAAAGCCTTACAAAGATCCACAAAACTGCAGCCTTAATATGCAACAGCATCCTCCGTCCCCCCCCCCATGTCCCTCTAGAATGATTTGTAATTAAACCCCTACATGTGGGGGTGGGGGGAATCTCAGCACTCAAGAATAATAAAGAGTTAATGTATTTTTAAAGAACATAGGATCTTTGACCCTGTCCCTCCACTTTTCTTCCAAAGTGAATTAAAAAGAAAAAGGAAAAAAAAAGAGGATAGGATTGCCCCACTAGGTATGGGTTAAGGAGGTATGAGGGAGAATACAGCCAGAGGCATCTGGAAAGGTCTAGAATGAACTGGGCCCTGGGAGCAGATGTGGGGGTTGGTGCCAAGAGAGAAAGAGAAAAGTGTGGGGAGCCATGGACCGAGAGACCAAGGGGCCAAGAGCCCAGAAGGAAAGGTAGCCAAAATGGCTGAGGTGACACAGGGATCGAAGGCTGGGGAAGCCCAGGGACTTTAGGGTAGAAGGTGGGATATGCCAGCCTGGGGGACCCTGTACCAGGTAGGAACTGAGGGAGACTGGTGGCCAGAATCTGCTTTGATGTGTTAAATAGGCATCTCAGCCATTTGTCCTGGGTTTCTTTGAGACCTAACTCAAAGCTGAAGCCCACTTTTGATTCATGGACTGTGTATTTAAAAACCAACAATGCTAATGTAAAAACAAGAGGTTGCTTTCGATCATTTAAAAATTAGTTATGATAATTACTGTCCAGTCATTGACGTTCACAGAATTAGGAGTTTGAGCAGTCTTGGTGGGCTGGACGTCTTCCAGGGCATCTCCAACAAGATAAACTTGGGGCTTTTCAGACCCACCACTGATCACAAAGATCATTCCACCTGGTGCAGTCTGTTGGCTTGGGGAATGTCTTGATTTTATTCATACTTAGGAATGAATTTGTCCCACCCCTCTTCCCCAAAGATAGCAAAATCCAAGAAGGCTCAAGTTCATTATATTAATAGTGCATTTATTATCTGTGCACAGTGTGTGTACATCTCCCATATACTTTAAATCAACTCTCTTTTATGATGCCTAACACAGTATAAATGTTAAGTAAAGCATTGTTCTACCACACAGTATAGAAAATAGTGGTGAGTCGGGGCAAGCCTATACATGTTCAATACCGACTTTTCAAAAGCTTTGTTCTGAGGTTGACTGAGTCTATGGATCCAGAATCCATAGCCATGGACGGTCAAGCACACATGCTACAGGAATTACAACCAACTCTGCCAGGCATCTTAGTTCACCAAGTGATAGGACAAGCTTTCATTTTCTTAAAACTTCAGACTCCAGACAAGTTTTTGTTGCGTAGTTTTTTTGCTGGTGGGGGAGGGATGCGGGAGTTGTGGAGGGTTAAAGCTTAGTTTGAGTGATTTACTTCCTGAGATGGAACCAGGTATGATGGTTTGGATGTGAAAGGCTCCCAGCAGTCTCCTGTGTTGAAACATTTGGTTGCCCAGCTGGCGGCCCTGTCTCGGGAACCAGTGGGACTGTGATCCCTAGGATACACACATGTGAGTCAGAGGGAGCCGGCCTTGAAGGCCTGTCTCTGGCTCTGACCTCCCACTCCCACTACCCCAGACTGAGTCCCTCCTCCATGCCTTCCCACCACGCCATCCTCGGTTTCTAAAACCATGAACCAAAAGCCCTTCCTCCCTTACGGTGCTTCAGGCAGGTCTCAGAAGTGAGAAAACTAACACACCAATCAAGAGGCAAAACTGTAATTTGAACCAGACTCTGAATCCAAACCTTACAAGATGATTCGAGGAAGTCCAAACCAAGGTTCAGCCGACCAACTCCAAAGTTTTGAAAACAGATATGGCGAAGACTCTATAATCTGACATAGAAATCACACTTTAAAGGTACAGTAGATGTCAAAGCATTTTGCATCCACTTTGAAACCAAACACCAGCACCCCGCTGAAACAATGGCCTCCCAGTAAGTCTGCTCTACTTAAAAGGTTCAATAAGCTCCCAAATGCCAGCGAGTGTTTTTGGCTGATGCGGGAGGTGGTCTGGCAGTCTCCTAGCCTGGGAGAGTTGGTTAATTGTTTGTCCGAGGAGAAACTTAAGTCCTTTTCAAGCACTATCTAGAGTAAGCGTTGCCATGGGAAAGCCCGAGTATGCCACGTTTCATAGTGGTTGCACAGCTACCGGAAAGAGCCCAGGGAGGAGTCTTTGTCCCCAGCTGCCAGCCACACCCTATCCCCAGGCAGCTGTCTTCCTTTATGAGCTACCAGTCAGGACAGGAAGTGTGGATGATGCAGCACAAAGCCTCGCCATTTAACACTGCAGCAAAGAGAGCCCTGCCTTGGACAGTGGGTAGAAATAGATGGGGGTAGTACTAGAGGGAGTCCACGCTAGCCTTTAAGGTGTCCGAGTGACAGGGGATCCATGCACACACTCTCTTGCTGCTCCAACATCATTTTTCAACAGATGGGTTCACCAAATGGTCCTGCTTGGCCTGTGAGCAGATGTACACATGTGCAAAATATGTGCAAAACCTGTCAGATCACTGGAGCCCACAGCATCTTCATCCTGGGAGGAAAACGTTGGGTACCAGGGTGATGTCTTGGCAGTCAAACCAATGGCATAAGAAACAAAGCCAAAGTCCTCCAGGGACTTTGGGAAGTCTCTTGGGGGAGAAGTCCTGTCTCACCCCAGAATTCTCCAGAATGCCCAGCTAACCCCACAGGGTGGAATCTCCAAGGCTGGTGGGATGTGGCTGGCTCTTAGCATGGGGTTGAGGCGATTTTTTAGTGGCCTTACCATCTGGCTCTCAGGGAGAGAGTTGGGGCTGTAAGGTACCTTTCTGCCTGGGTTTTTCCGTTGTGACAGCTTCAGAGGTGGCTGGCACTGCCGTCCAGCCCGAGTGCCCCACCGTCAGAAACATTCCCCCCTTTGTTACATCTGCTGGGCCTTCCTGGAAAGAACTGAATTAGATAGAGGATGGGGGAAGGGGAGGAGGCGGCTGGGGTGGGGGATGGAAGAAGGCTGGATGGAGCAAGAATATATTTTCTATGTCTGGATAAGGGAACGGGATTCTAGGTAATTGCCTGGTTTTCTCATTGTTCTCGGCTGCCATGCTGAGATTCATGGAGGGGCTGAAAGGATCTTTTTTTTTTTCTTTCCCTCTAATTCTTCACTCCCCACACACACCCTCCAAATCACCCCTCCCCCGCTTAATCCTTTTCCCTCCCCTCTCTCCCCAAGCTTTTTTCCATCCAAAGGGGGGGGGGGGGGAGTAGTAATTTGTCTGTTTTATTTATGATGCAATGAAGGTATGCTGCTCTGTCAGGGTAGTCTGACACTGGTCAACCTGTCTGACAGCCTGAGCAACTGCCTTCATACTCCGATGAGTGGATAGTTTAACTCTTTGTATGCTGAGACATACTTACCGGTTTTGATGAGAACTACTGCACTCTCCTTTAAAAAAAAAAATCTATTCTGTTACATTCCAATTACAACTGAAGCAGGAAGTGCTCATGTAACCTTTTGTCCCTTATCTGTACCCTGAAATACACGGGAAGGCCAAATGTCACTGAACAAAATTCAAACCTGAGGGTTTGGTGGCAGACGCATCTCTGAGGACAATCTCAGGACATCTCTCTTTTTAGCAGTTTAGACCCATCTTGACTCAGTTTCCCAATCAGAATGTCCCGTTTAGCTATCCAAACCATAAAGTGGGGTGAGCATCAGTGAAATGGAAATGTCTGGCTGCCTCTCCCTCTGAATCAGAAACACAGAAAGCACAGGTCACACAGCTCCAGTCCTTCTGTTACAAGCAAGGTTGCAAAGGGCAGATAGATACCTCTGTAAACCACCCATGCGGTGATCTTTATCCTAGGATGAGCCCGGGGAGCTCCCTAGGTGATAGTCCACCTCCCAAGTCTACATCAGTGTCGCTGGGACCATATGCAAATTGGGGCTTCTAAGAAATGATTTAACAGCAGCAAAGTGAATGGCCAAGAGGGCATGTCACTGTATTTATCCCCATCCAACCCCCCTTGTGCAGCATGAGCTGACTCCCTAGAATCCACTAGCCAAATGCATTTCACCTCACACTTGGAAGTGTGTGCTCTCTCATCACTCTCAACCATAAACCCCCAATTCCAGGGGGCCTGCCTTGCATCCACCTTCTCTCTCTCTCTCTGTTCCCTGTTGCTTTGCCACCAGCAATTTAATTCTCCTTTTCTGACATTAAAGGACACACTGGGTTTTAACAATTATACTTTTGATTTCCTCATAAAAAACAATGCTCCGAATTAGGCCCCAGATAACCTTTTCTTGTCCTGTAATGGCCTGTGGGGCAACACTGTAGAAGAACCAATGGAGGTTTCTGCTGGATGAAAATATTTTTATTTTTAATAGCCTACAAAAGGAAAAAAATGCTAGGCAAAAATACTCACTCACAACAGGTTCAGAAATGTAATGTAATGCACACAGCAGGGGCAGACACAAAGACCCAGCAGACAGAGTGTGATGAATGGTCCTAACCACCTCGTATTTATTTATATTTTTTAAATATGCATTTGCCTTGCATCTGCAAATGAAAGGAATGGAAGAAAGTGAGAAAGCATTCCAAGAAATGTCTTTGGTGTAATAAGAATGAATGCAATATTATAAACTCAAGAGGAATTGGGAGTCTGTCAACAACAAAGATCCAGAGTAGCTGGAAAATCCAGGTTCCCATTGTGGATTGATTTGCACTGGTCTGTGGAAGGTGGCAAGGAAAACCCAGAATAAAGCCACCATGAGACAGAGCTGGGCACCGCAGCACTGGACCCTTCTGCTTTCCCAATCAAATAGAAAAATTCATGCACATACATTTTTTTTGAGAGGAGCAATGGAAAAAAAATTTTCTAATGTTCTTTTTTGTAATTTAACCTAGTCTTAAAATTCTAAGAAAACTCTGTTTAAAAGTTAAGGCTTTAAAAACACTATAGAATGTGTACATGTATGAGTTGAAAAGTTATTTTTAAAATTTCAAGCCTTACAAAAGTTGCCCATCCCTCTACTGTGTTCAAAGTATCAGGAAAAACAAAGCAAAGTGTTTGTAGCACGCATCTTATGCTCTGTAGACACTGCAAGTTCATGTATTTCAGCAAGGGTACTAACTCACAAAGAGCTGACATGGTATACTTCACTAACCATGGAAGAAACTAGACATTGTTTAGTACAAAAGACTCCTAGTTTTATATATGCATATGTATACACAAACACATGTCTACCCGTGTATCTAGAGAGAGTGCATGTTGTCCTCAGTTATATCAATATTAATGACACCAACTGCCCATGGATTTTACAGGTTGAAAAACCTTCCTTTAAAAAAAAAAGCAAAAACAACCTTTCTGTCCAATTTTCTACCTCTTCAGATATCTGAAGCCTTCAAAACCCTTTGCACATTTGTTCTCATGTTTAATATTTGAGGAGTTTTAATCAGTGTCCATTTAAAATAAAAGGACAGGCATAAGTCCAATCGAGATGTGTTTAGATGAAGGGTCAAAAGCTGTACCCACTGTTACTGACAGCATAGGGGAATACCCCTGGAGAGGAATATAAGCAAATATTTTATGCTTATTCTGAAATTCTAGAAAAGTATTATATGTAGCCTCCCAATACTGACTGTGATAGGACAGTGTCAATATAATACAGAATAGGGGGGTTGCTCATTATCAACTCACTAAAACAAAATTCTTTAGCTCTCAAAGATAAGTCACATTGATATATAGGACCATCTCATCCTATACTTCTTGAACGGAAGGATTATATGTTGACCTGGACAACAAGGAGCAAACGATGTCAATATAAAACAGAACAGGCTATTGGACCCTAATCTACTTGCTACGGTGAACATTCCTCCAACCAGTTGGCCCTAACAGCCATGATTGCATGGAGAATACCAATACAGCATGGATCATTTGGTCAAAGTGAACACACCAACAGGAATATGTGTAGCAGCCAAATACGCATCTGGACCACCTGCACTTCCGCAATCTCTCTGTGCTTTAAGTTTTGAAAGGCTGATCATTTATCTTTTCAAAAGAGTTTCCCAACGGCTAACAAGACAGATCACGTCACTCTATGTAACCTGATTAAACTTCACATAGGGAAGACCAGACTGGTCTAAGCCTCCCTCCCTCACACAGTCATTTTTCTGCCATTTTGCGGCTGCTGCTCCACCTGGCTTGGGTGCAGCTGTCATAAATCGCAGGTAACACAGCTGCACGATTTAAGAGAGTCAGCTCCAAAAATATAAGTTAAAAAAAATTTTTTTTAATCACTTCCAGGTCTTCCTCTTCACTGAGAGACAATACATCTTTGTGCTCACTTCATCGTTCTGTGTGATAACACCTGAGCAGAGACGGGCAGTGAGGGGTAAATAAATAAATGACTCTTTGCAAAAATCATCCAGATATTACACGCACACGACATTTTTTAAATCACGTTTTTTGAGTTGCTTTAGGAAAGAGTCTGGGGAAACTCTTGCAAGTTCGTCAGCAGGCAGAAGAGAAATTCTTGGAGCCATTTCCAAACTGGCATTCGAATAAAAACCAGTGTGAGCTGCAGATTCCTGTGATGTCCCCAGGGCATCAGTTTGTGATCTTTTTCCTCATGTGAGTGATTGTGTGCATAAGGGGCATTTTACGTATTTCTCTTTTATGTTTTTCAATTTTTGTAAAAAATCCTGTAAAAATTTGGAGGGGGGCATTATGAACGTCTGTACCCAGACTGTGGTTGATTCTGCCCTCTGAAGCTGAGGGACTGAAACGATCATTTGTAGCATCATTCTTCAGTCCTCCCAGCATTCGCTTTGGTGTGTCTAACTTCTCATGGTCAGCGCAATAGACCTCTCCTTTCGGAGTGCAGGAGGAGCAGATTGAACTGTTGGAGGATTCTGCTGGAATATATTTATCCAGGCATCAGTTAGGTGTGTCTGAGCGCTCTGCCTGGGATGGTTCCCGTGCTTCTGTGGACGACCTGCCTCTCTTTAATCCATTCCTCTCTCAGCCAGAGGCACACATCAAACAGGAGAGAAATATGACCAAAAGAAATACCTATTTTCTCACACTTTCCAGATGAAATATCTGCAGCCTCTGATAGAAACCTCTTTAAAGGGAATTAATTTCTGTATTTAAAAACATAACAGCCTATGGTGTTTTACTTTAGTCGCACTGGTGGGGCAATTTGTAGGCTCTCAAGTTCTTATTATAAATGTATTTTTAATCTACAGCCCAGCCTGATGGGTCTCTTGCTCTCCTAACTGCCATTGCCCCTTCCATTTGAGACCTTATTTGTTATCTCTCGCTCAATGCTTATTCAAAAATGCATTCAATCTCTTTTTAAAAATTGGTCAGCAAGACAATGCACAAAAGAACAACAGGAAAACACACACCCGAGCTATGCACAATCTATAATTTTCCAATGTAGGACATGTTTTCTTTTTTTTTTTTCTCCTCCTATTGCCTCATCCAAAGGAAAAAAGGAATTATTTACATTCACGGTTTAAAAAATAATGATAATGCTTGTCCTCTGCACTCACTGCACTGGGCACCAGGGTTTGTTTTGTGGAGGCAGGCTGCCCTCTGCAGGGAAGAGAGGTTTTGAACCGCATCTTTCAGGCAGTCAACAAAACAAGGCAGCTGGAGTGCTAACCATAAACAAATAGTTTCTCAAATATGTTTGCTTGTAAGCAATTAAACTGCACTTACTCACCCTCCGAGAGACACGTCCACATTCTCTGTTTTTATAATGGCTTATCCCAGACCAGTTCTGGTTGCACAAGAAACTAAGACAGAGGCAACTTCTTAGTGGATGTTGGTGCAAGGTGCACGGTGCTATTAAAAAGAACACAATGGTTTGGACTTATTTCTTCCCCCTAAATCAGAGCAAGCAAAGAAGAAAGCATATGACAAAGCCCAGGCAGTCGTTCAAAATCTTGTGAGTCGTGTACAGTGAAAGCTGGGATTTTATACCCAGTCTCTCTAGGTATTTTCTCTGGTTCTGAGCTGGGGTTCAGGTTGGGGGGTTGCAGGAGCAGTTAAGGCATCTTTAAATGCCTAGAAAAGCAGATTACTTCAAGGTTTTAGATTGTGGGGTGAACCAATACTGACCACCTCACTGTATTTCTTTTTTAAGAAATGAAGATACGAATTGAGACAGTCTAACAATTGGGTCCTAATAACTTCGTATATTGGGATGGGAATTAGTGACGGGACTGGTGACTTTGTTTCTCCAGGCTTCCACACTATCTTAGCTCTGCCTGTCTTGTGCCAAATACCCTTTTCATCCATGAAAAGGGCAGGGATACCTTGGCTTCTTTTGTTTTGGGAATATTTTTTTAAGCTTGTCATGCAGTGGGTTCTGTAAATAGGAAGTGCTTGAAAAGATGCCCCAATTTAGTGGCATTTTTCATTTCCTCACATCTTTCTGGATGATTCCTTACACTTCAACAGACACTACTGACTTTGGCTTTCATTGTTGTGCTTCCTGCTGGAGCTTCCGGCAAACCCACAAGAGCTGACTTCCTTCCTCCAGTCTCTAAATGCGACCAGCAGGGGGGCCGATTGGAGTGCTCATTTTTTACATCAGTCTTATAAATTGCTTTCCCCATTAATTGTATCCATGGAAACAATACATTTGGCTGGGAAGGGACTCCTGAATAAAATTTAATGGGATTCTCAAAAAAGAAAAAGAAAGAAAGAAAGAAAGGAAGGAAGGAAGGAAGGAAGGAAG
>CABHPP010143818.1:0-18307 GCA_902168425.1 Peromyscus attwateri
GAGAGAGCATAAGAGCCAGAGGGGATAGAGGACATCAAAACAAAGTCCTCCACATCAGTATGATCAACACACATATGAGCTCACACAGACTGAGGTAGGATGCACAGGGTCTACACTGGTCTGTACCAGTTGGGGTTCTAGAGTTCAGAGGAGAAGTGGGCACATTCCCCCATCCCTAACCCAGAAGCTCTATCTTGTATGATAACCACTTGCAGATGAAAATGTAGTTTCCTCCAAGGGAGTCTCATTGGGAAAACAAACTACTCTTAAGGGTAGGCTGCATGCCCAGCAGTAGATGGCCAACAGAAAATGAACTCAACGGCACCTTTGGAAGTTCCCTGTCTCATAATGTTGTGTCAGGGCTCTTCCTTTTTAAAAATTGTGTGTGTGTGTGTGTGTGTGTGTGATTTTTTTTCCATCCATCCTCTTTTTAATATTTAGGTCCTCTATGTGTGTGTATGTTTAGAATTTTTATGGAATTCCTGAGTGTGTGAATGAGTGGGTCTCTGTTTCTTCTCTTAGGCTCTTTTCCTTCTGTTTGATAGTTTTGTCCAATTCCAATGTGTTTTATTTTATTTTATTATCATTCCATAGAAGCCTGTTTGCTTTCTAATGAGTGACAGAAAGAGGGTAGCTCTGGATGGGAGGGGAAATGTGGGGGAGGTGGGGATGAGCTAGGAGGAGTAGAGGGAGAGGAAACTGTAATCAGGATAGATTGTCTGGAAAAAAAACCCTATTTTCAATAAAAGGAAAACAAAAGATTGACCATTTAACCAGCTTTATCAAACATCACATTCTCCAAGGTTTGTAATCCCATATGTCAGACTACAAGGCCTAGAAAGGCAGGGCCTATGCTTTCACTATATGTTTACAGTCTACAAGAGTTCCCAGCACAGAATAAATACTTATTGAAGAAATGTATGAACTGATCCATAACAACAACAACAGCAAACAGAAGTTAGCACACAGCCAACACTGATAAAGGCATCTCTGGCCTGATGGCTCATCTTCACTGTCACCCACACTGAACTCACAAGTGCCTAGGAGACGAGGAGGAGGAGGAAAGCACACTGCTGGTTAAGTCTGGGAGCCCATCTCCAAGGACAACTAACCTAGTAGAGAAGAACAATCTAGAATGTGGACAGCACCATCCGAGGGGCTGGCAACCCAGCAGGAATAAAGGAGGAAGAGGAACCAGCTGGCGCAGGCATTCTCTCTGCTTCCTGTTCCCAGTGCAGAAGGCTTTGCTCCACGAGGCCTTCTCCACCACGGTGGCCTGCCTCACCAAAGGCCAAGAAACAACAGAACCAGCTGCCCATGGACCCAAGCCTGTGAAACTGAGTACAAGGAACTCCTTCCTCAATGCTTTCCTCAGACACCCGTTACAGCAGCAGCAGAAGGCCGACTGGCACATTGAGATCACTGTGACCCAAACTCTGCATTAGTCTTTACGGTAGACCTTCTAAAGCCAAAGGGTAAACTTTGTAAGTACTGCTGCTAGGGTCTAGCCTACTAGTACAGTTAACTAGAGCTGACTTCATCTTTTGAAAAAGCACCCCTCAAATGTGCAGTAGTCATCTGTCGGTAGAAAAGGATATTTATTTTAAGGACCTGATTAAGAGTTGTCCTGATAAGATAATGGCAAAAATTGGCCACAAGATGGCAGAACAGGAAGAAATAATTTCCCTGCTAACTAAATGAGATTATTTCATTATAAAATTATAATTAAATGACAACTGGTCATATTCCAGAAATGAATACAACATTAATTTAAAATCATCTTTCCCCAATTTACTTTGAGCCAGAATCTCACTCTGTAGCCCTGGCTGGCCTGTAACTCACTCTGTAGCCCAGGCTGGCCTGTAACTCACTGAGATTACATATTGAGACTGCAGAATTTATCCTTCCTGAGTGCTGGGGTTAAAGATGTGCATCACCACACCTGCCCTACTTCTTAAATATATGTAGCATGTGTCTGCATGTGGGGTCATGCACGTGAGCACAGATGCCTGTGGAAAGCAGAAGACGGTGTCGGAGAAGTTATAGGCAGCTGTGAGCCACTTAACATGGGTACTAGGAACTGAACTCAGGCCCTCTGCAAGAGCAAGCAGTACATGCTTTTAACCTCTGAGCTGTATCTCCAACCCCCACTTCCATTAGTCAAGAAGGTGGACACATCTACATATCTAAACAGTGTAAACAACACAGAATATGTAGACTGGAGAAGTCGAGTAAATCTTAACACCTTCTCCCATATCCTGTACCACACTCAGAAGAAATTACGTATGTTTTATAGTTATCTTAAATATATAAAAGTATGCCTTAGCACCTATCTGCAATTGGTTCTAGGACCCCATAGAGACACCAGAGACTTAAGGATGTTTAAGATCCTTCCATATGATTGTGTAGTATATGCATAGAATCTATGTGCACCCTTCCATGGAGGGAGTTGGCTTTCTCCCTCCACAATGTGAGTCCTGGGATCAAACTCAAGGTGTCAGACTTAGTAGTATGAACCTTTACCAGCTGAGTCATCTCTCTAGCCCCACAGGATAGCTAAAATCACCTCTGCATTACTTACTAGTACTTAATACAATATGTAAATAGTTATTACACTGCATTGTTTAGGGAATAATGGCTCAGTGGTCCTGAGTTTGATCCCTAGTCCTGAAGGAAAAAGAGAGGAGAAAGGTTTAAAATATGCATGCACAGGTGTACACACACACACACACACACACACACACACACACACACACAGAGTTATAGTCTTTTTGTTGACTTTACCCTCACTTAACAATGTCTTAGGGAGCTTTCTGTTTCAGCAAAAACAACAAAACTCTCAACTACCTTCCTTTACACAGGCCAATGATATTATAAAACATTTAAATTTATGCCTCTACTAAAACGCATCATTTCTAACTTTTCAACATCAGAGGCAGTCCTTTATGTGCCTTTCAACAGCCACTATCCCTTTAAAAAATAGGCTATCAAGTACACTGCAAGGGAGCTAGGCTCCAACTAGGCACAGCCTGACCCTTCAATGTTTCTTGGGTGTGCTCAGGATCTAGTACAGGAACTTGCCCGGGCAATGTCCAATAATCCTCGAAAGCAGTCAATTTATATTTCTACAACAGAAATTCATTTCCCATACATTCCTCAACACCCACTATTAAAAGTTAAAGTGAAAATGAGGTGCCCAGCAATATGGACCAAGCAATTTCCCTAGAGTTTAGAGCCTTAAGACAGTAGGCTAAGTTCAAACTTGTAGTTGTGGTAATTAAGCAAAGAATGCATAACGTGAACAAAGACTTTTTGTTGACAATTACTTATTTAAATAAGCTTGACTTAAGGAAATGTTTTTATATTTGGATCATGCTCAAAATGATCTAAATATCAGGATTACATGGTTTATTGAAAGTCTACATTCTATTCTATTCTCCAAAAGGACAGGAAGGAACACTACCAAACTTAATCTATAGCAATTTTTAAACAAATATACATCTTAGGCGTATGACAAATTTTCATTTCATATTACAGAAGTAGCACTTATATTTTATAGACACTGCTAGCAAAGTCATTAGTAAGACATAAAGGAAATAATGGTATAATAATGATTAATCAAAACTGATTAATCAAGGTTTCTCTTTGGATGTGTCAGAGTGGGGAGTGGTACCATCTGAGTCACTGGACTAGTGCCTCATTTGGAAATGCTTTTTATCATTGGCTCTATCTGTCTTCTGCCTTTGGAGATCCTGAAATGGACAAAGGAAAAACGGGAGAGACTAGAGAATAAGAAGTCCAAGTGTATGGTGCTAGCATATTCAGAGAGGAGCTCTTTAGTACTTCCGAGCAGGATTAGCACTGGAACTCTGATCAGGCCCGACAGAAAATGGTTACCTCTAAGCCAACTTCTAATTAAACTAAACGTATTATAAAGTCACTTATTCCTAAAGCTTGGAAACTAAAGAAGCACATGGAGTGACAAAATTATGTTACAAGGGCCAACTTCTTGAAGGGATCTACAGAGTCAGCAAAGTTCCAACAACACACTACAGAACAAGAAAAAAACAATCATGAAATTCATGTGGGAGCCCCCAAACTCTGAGGAGCCAGAGTAACCCTGAGCAAAAAGAGTATTAACATCTGATTTAAAAATCTACCAGAGGCTAAAGATGGCTCAGTGGAGCAATGTGGACCCAAGGCTGGATCCCCAGCATCTCCATAAAAGCTAGATGTGGCAGCCCCTACCTTAACTCCACATACACACACATCCCAACACAAATACACAGACACACACCAAAGTGTTTCATTTGGTTCTCTAAAAATTCTTCATGAAAAAGAAAGCTTCATTACTGTTTTTGTTTGCTGTTTCTTTGACAGGTGTCTCATTATGTCCCCGGGCATGAATCCAACTCATGCTTCCCCATCAATTTTCAGAGTACTAGGATAACTGGTATACACTCACACTCAGCTTTTTTTTTTTTTTTTGATTTTTCGAGACAGGGTTTCTCTGTGTAGCTTTGCGCCTTTCCTGGAGCTCACTTGGTAGCCCAGGCTGGCCTCGAACTCACAGAGATCTGCCTGCCTCTGCCTCCCGAGTGCTGGGATTAAAGGCGTGCGCCACCAACGCCCGGCTCACACTCAGCTTTTAAAGGAAGAATCTCATCCTTTTTACCTATGATCAAAAACCATTTAATGGTTCATAATCTACTCTGCCCACACCAAGACAACAGGTCAATTTTATACATGAGTTTGTGTTTGCCTTTACAATGTAAAAGACTTGTAGTTAGCAATGGATGCTTAAATAGGAAGAAAAAAAAAAATCCCCCCCCCCAAGTTCTTTACTGATAAAGTAAATTTGTAAGTTTTTATTTACATACATTTATTTTTGGAGAAAGGCTCTATCTCCGCTGGCCTCAGACTCATTACAAAGCTTAACCTAGCCTTGAACTCCTGATTTTCCTGCTCCCACCTTTTCTATTGCTAGACTTGAAGAGACTCAACCTGGACCCTTGCGCATGATGGGTACTACTGCACCATTGAGATACACCCCAGCTTGTTGCCATGGTTTTTAAACTTTATCAAAAGGCAAAAAGAGAATGATTTAATTTACCTTTATGGATGAAGCAGCATAAAGCATATCTTCCAAGCTGAAATGGCAGCAATGGTTTAAGTATTCTTGGCAAAATTCCTGAATCAGCTGTAGATTATACAGGCTATCGGCCAAAGACATAGTTTCTTTCAAACAAATATCTTCAAACAGAAAAGGGGATGACTTTGGGTTAATTAGGAACACTTCATAACTACCGACAGTACAAATACACAGTTATGTAAAATCTGCTTAGCAAACATGTATTTGTAAGTGATAGCCACTAGACAAAAAGTTCTCCACTTTCTTTGCCATCTATGCACAGTTCAGAAACAGATCCCCGGAACACCTACCCTCCAATCGGACAACACCAGGGCAGTAAAAATGAATAAGGGCAGCTAATGCACAGCCATCTGTACCATCCTTCAGCAAATTTTCTACCAATGGAATGCACGGCAGTTGCTTAAGTAACGTTTGTTCCTTCCTGTAACGAGCCTACAACACAAAGAGATCTGAATAAATACTAAACAATGCAGAGAGAACAAACAAACAAAACCCCACAGAATTGTAGACTCTGGTTCTTAATAATATTAAGAAAATATAAATTAGGAGAGAAACAAGAAATACCAACTACTCACCAAGGTTAAACTGGCAGCAACAATACTACTTTCAAATCATAAACTAATATAACTGGAGGATATAAAAAGATGATGGACACACAGTGCTATGTTCACTATTGGGCACAAAGAAGCAATCAGTGCAGGCCAGTTGTTATTGGCTAGTAGCTCCTGACAGGCAAGAAAAACAGCGCTTATGACTTACTGATGGTGCAGAAAGCCTTTTTTTGGCAAACTGTATGATTACATAGGCTATTGATATTTAGTAGTCACTTTTAAAAAGATTTACTTTGTGCATATGGGTGTTTTGCCTACATGTAAATATGTAGACTATATGTGTGCCTGGTATCTGTGGAAACCAGAAGAGGGTCAGATTCCCTGGAACTTGAGTTACAGAGGGTTGTGAGCCACCATGTGGGTTCAGGGAACTGAACATGGTTCCTCTGCAAAAGCAGCAAGTGCTCTTAACCATTGAGCCATCTCTCCAGCTGTAGGTATCCTTTTTTTTTTTTTTTTGTTTTGCTTTTTTTGTTTTGTTTTGTTTTTTGATACAGGGGTTCTCTGTGTAGCTATGCACCTTTCTTGGAACTCACTCTGTAGCCCAGACTGGTCTCCAACTCACAGAGATCCTCTTGCCTCTGCCTCCCGAGTGCTGGGATTAAAGGTGTGCACCACCATTGCCTGGCGGTATCATTTTTATAAAAGAGTAATTTAAATGTTTTTCTTCCAATTCTATCTAAACTGTCACCTCTGCAATTGATAAGTTAAAGTACAATGTGAAGAAAAATGCTTGTGAGACTACAAACAGAAAATTTCAGATTCATTGAACAAAACACCCAACACATGAAGGTGCAATCAGATTCTTTTAAAGACATCCTCCAGGAAACATATGCAGCAATGAAGAAAAGAATATTTCTGCTTCGCTCTCCCTGGGTACTGGTTGACAAGAATCATGGAACATGTTTTCCTCTTGAAAAAAAAAATTGGAGGAGTGCAAGACAGGCATTATATCCCTAACTCACACATTATCTATATTCAGAAAATAATTATTTACATGTACAAATCTTTCACACAGATTCTACTTTTCCTTTCCTTGTCTTTTTTTGGGAGAGATGGCCTTGACATCTCGATCCTCCAGCCTCAGCTCTGAACGCTGGTGTTACAGCTGTGGGATCTTGCACAGCCTACCCAGGACTGTTTGATCACTGACTTTTATCTCATCCCTAAGCAAACTTCATTTTGTTGCTGGGAGATAACTTAGAAGAGAGAGGGAGGAGAGGAGGAGGAGAAGAAAGAAAACCACCCAGTGGTGAGCTCGCTTTCCAGGCAGTGAGCACTGATGCATGCCCGCCTTCTTGTCTCCAACTCTCTGGCAGGAGGGCTGGACTGAACCAACTTAGCATCACCAGCAAAACTGGTTTCACTTATTCTATTCCCTCTGTCAATTAGCATCCATGGGTAAGGAGTGTGTGTGAGTGTGTGTGTGTGTGTGTGTGTGTGTGTGTGTGTGTGCACTCCCACTAACAATGAATGTCTCTGGTTCAGACAATGAGTGGCAGGCTAAAGCATTTTCCTAAAGACTATATCCTATAAAATCCACCGAGCAAATCAACTTTAACATGAGGTTTGTACAATTCCCAGATAAGTTATCTACAGTCCATGAGCTACAGGGAGTCTTTGGTTGGTTTGTTTTCTGTTTTAACTGCCCATACTTAATCCTGAAGGTCAATCATCAGGTGAAATCAGAGTTTCACAGTTTAGGTGCAACACTGGTGAGGACACAGGTAAGCTTTTGCTCTTTCACCAGATAGTGAAGTGTTAACTTCAATTAGGGGAAAAAGAAAACAAATTCGGTCAAAACTAATTCAAACAGGCAGACAATGTACACACGTGATTATTCAAATTCACCTTTATGAAAACTCTTAATACTAGCAAGATTTTGTACCCGTGGGTTGTTTTACCCACTGGCATTAGTAATTAGTAATAATGGTCTATGAATGTTGAGAAGAGCAAAGGTGTTTATTCTTTAAACTGGCCTTTAAACTGGCTGGATCCACTATTTTCCATTTTATATGATGAAAGTATATTAAAACCTAATCTCTCTACTCAATGACAAACATATTTGCATGAAATAGTGATACCAGCAAGCTATAAACAATACCACCAATACCACTACAATTCTGGAGAGAAAACTGAAGTAGTGAGGAGAACTTACTGGAACCAGTTTCCAAAACCATTTGGAAGGAGACTTCAGAGGAAGCAGCGGAGGGAGAAAAGATAAAGCAGGAGGTGAAGGAAAAGTCTATCAGAATCATCCAATTAGCAAGTTACAGTGGGCTTCTGGGAGTGCGGCTCTCCATTCACAGTTCTCATGTGTTCTATGATAATCAACACTTCAGTTAAAGCTACAGAAACTTCTAACAGCCAAGACCAGTGCCATCTCCTCTTCTTGGCTCTCCCCATACAGAATCACATTTTAGGATACTAAGGCTATTTTAGCTACAAATACTTTTATTTCACAGATTCAGAATCACATATTGTACTTAAAAATAAATCAATATTATTAAAGTAAAAAGATTGTAAGGTTAGATTCTTAGATATTAGTAGAACAACTGTAGAAAGGAATAGTCTTTCTGAAGGGAAAAAAAAGTCTCTCCAATAAACAGAAGCATAAGGCAAATGACAATGTAGCTGAAGTCACTGGGAATCAAAGGGTTAATAATTTTGCTATCTAAAGGTGTCCTACAGATTATCATTTTTTATTCTTTAAAACCTAAATTCAGTAAGTTTCTAATCTCAGTATAAATCAATTTTCAGTGATTATTTTGCATTTCCTAGAGTAATGCTGGCATCTCTAAAGCACACGACTGTACCACCATAAACACACTTCACACTGCAGTGTGTACCTTTTGACCTCCGGGAGCTTCAGCTGTGTGATGCTCTTTAGATTTTTGTTCTTGTTCCATTATGTCTTTCAAGTGTTCATTGACCTTAAAATAGAAAAATCAATGTGAATTTGCATTAAAATACAGCAACAAAATGACATGGTTAGATCCCCAATATCAAATACAAGTAACATACAAATAAGATGTCATTTCTACAACTAGAAAATAGTATGTCCAAGAAACTTTATTTGAAACTCTAACATCAGTTCCATAAAGTAACACAGTATGTGTTGAGCACCTGCTGTATGCCAGAAACTGGAAAGTTCTAGTTCTAGTAGGAGCTTATTATACTTGTAACATGTATTGTACTTCTAGGCATTCAACACACAGAGCCCATCTGAGATAACAATTATAAATTCTGTACGAAACATAAAAAGCAAGGCTGGAGTACATGCATAGCTCAATAACAATGCATGAGGCAGCATGTGTGAGGCCCTGTGTTCAACCCACAGCACCAAATACAAACATTTATGCATGCATGTGTATACACGTAAAAAACCTGCTAAAGATAAGCAAAGGCAAGTGGAAGGACAGGACTCAGGAAGAAAATGAACACAATGGACTGTATTTGTGTTGATATGGTGTTCATTTTAACTGACAACTCGACACAGTCTATAATCACCTGGGAAGGGTCTCAATGAGTGGCACTGGGTTGGCCTGTGGACATGTCAATGGGAGACTGTTTTAAGCTAACTGATATGGGAAGATACAGCCTACTTGTTGGTGGACCACTGGCAGGAGCAAGGAGGTGGGATGGTGGGAAAGTGGTTGGTATTGGGGTGTGTGTGTGTGTGTGTGTGTGTGTGATGAAATGTGTAAGAGTGGAGACACTGAATTGTACACAAGTAAGCAAGCAGCATGTATTCATTTCTCTGTGCTCTTGAATATGATGTGACTAACTATTTGAAGTCCCTGTCTTGACTTCCCCACAATGATGACCCCACAAAGTCAGGGTATTTTATTACAGCAACAGAAATAAATCAGGATATGTGGCCTCCCCACAACTGACACAGGAAAGAGCGAATAGAATTAAACAGAAAAGCAATCTCACTGGCTTGAAGAATTGAAGAGAAATCTGACACTACCAGAGTAGACGCATGTGAAGAGCATGCTGGGAAGGATAGGATCACAGTTAAAAAGACCAAAGTCTACAGCAGTGTTCTCACCCTTGCTAATGCTGTGAGCCTTTAGTACAGTTCTCCAGGTTGTGGTGACTCCCAACCAGAACACTATTTTGTTGCTACCTCAAAACTGTAATTTTGCTACTGTTATGAGTCATATGTAAATATCTGATATGCAATCCCCAAAGAGTTGAGAACTACTGGTATACCTATAATTTAGCCTCAAAATTTTGGCTATGCCTTGGACTATATATGCTTAAAAAAGAACCCGTGGACCCAAGGGATAAAACCCCTGCTGGGAGGCCAAAGAAGCTGCCACTAGAGGGCAGCTTGGTGTTCAAACTCCATCAAACAAAGGAGGGCTTAGTAGATACCTTAGATTGTTCACAGAAGTTTCAGCACGATAGCTTGCACTTAAAAAAAAAGATGGCTGAGTTTAATTTGAGGACAGAAAAGTATGCGCTGGATCTGTCAGCATGGAAACCTTAACTGACCAAGAGGAACAATTCCAGAGTGTGAATGAAGATGCGAGAGTAAACAGAAGGCTAACCACTTAGGAAAGGAACACTTTTGGGAGCGTTCAAAGAAATCAAGGAGGCTGTATTGGAAGGAGAAACAGGAGTACAAGCTCACAGTGAGAAGGACTCAGCTGGGAAGGGGAAGGAAGCAGCCAGAGAGGAAGGAACACCAGGAAGATCACAGATCGGCACCATCAGCATCTCTTGCTCCACACAGACCTACCCTGCAGTTTAACAAGCTCCCAGATGAAATTCCAGAACTAAGCAGAGGAACCAAGACCATGAAAAGGGTGAAGAAGTTCTAGAGAGCGGTTCTCAACCTGTGGGGTCGCACTGCAGATATTTACACTGAGAACCACTGCTGTAGGGCAACAAGTTTCGGAGTACTCTCTGACAGGAGGAGGAAGTTCTCCATCCTACACCAGGGAAAGAAGACAGCGAGAAGGCAGAAAGGCAAACAGACCAGTAGTGAGAAGAGGAATAATTCTAACCTAATGGATTTCCCCTAAGCAGATGAGGCCAGCCAATTTAGCTGCAGCTAAAATTAATAGAGAAAAACTTTCATAAGTATGAATGCTAGAAAAGATGAAACAGTCTCAAAGTGTGGAGAAGCAGACTTCTAGGGGCCCATCTTGGACGGGCAACTGAGTGGCTGGTGTTTATCTCAAGTGTGTGTTATGAATTTAAAATAGTATCAGCTTTCCTGTGTCAAGTCCCTCTAATAACATTTGCTTTTCTAAGCCCAGGCAGAGATCAAATGTTAACAAAGCTCAACCATCTGCCTCTTGGTCAGGGGCTGCAGAGATGGCTTGGCAGCAGCTAAGACCACTTGCTGCCCCTGCAGAGGACCTGGGTTCGGTTCCCAGCAACCACACGCTGGCTCACAACCCTCTGAAATTCCAGTTCCAGGGGATCCCACATTTTCTTCTGGACCCTTTGGGCACCAGACACACATGTAGTACACATAATACACACAGGCAAACATACATACAACAAAATAAAAATAAGTAGATCTTAAAAAATGTTAACATAGTAAGTCAAGTAAGAAAACTGTGGAAAATCTCAGCAAGAGAATAATGGACCAAGGTGAGCACAGTATGCGAGCTTGAAGACACAGTAGTGGAGCTGAAACAAGCCAAAGAGGACAAGAAGGTATAGGAGAATTTCAAGATGCACGTGACACTCTGAAACTGAATTTTTGGGTTAAGGCATAGAAGGAAATCATCGCATTCTAAAGGCATAGACATTTTCAAAAGAACCATAAAAGGTAATCTCCCAGGGCTGGCAAGGAGGAGCTAACCAGATCAGGAGACATTTAGGACACTGTCAAAGGGTTACACTGCTGTGACGAAACACCATGACCGAAGCAACTTGGGAGGAAAGGGTTTATTTGGCTTCCGCTGTTCATCACTGAAGGAAGTCAGGACAGGAACTCAAACAGGGCAGAAACCTGGAGGCAGGAGCTGATGCAGAGGCCATGGAGGGGTGCTGCTTACTGGCTTGCTCAGCCTGCTTTTTTACAGAATTCAGGACCACCAGCCAAGGGGTGACACCACCCACATGGACTCCCACATCAATCACTAAATAAGACCTGCCTGCAGCCTGATCTTAGGGAGGCATTTTCTCAATTGAGGCTCTCTTCTCTCAGATGACTCTAGCTTGTGTCAAGTTGACATAAAACTGTCCAGTACAGGCACCAAACAGAAATCTCCCTTTGTCACATTCTAATTAGAACACTAAATACGCAGAACGAAGAAAGCACAGTGAAAGAGGCAAGAGAAACAGCAAGTCCCATGACAGGCAGGCCCACTGCAATAACACCAGATCATTCACCTGAAACTTTAGAAGCCAGCAGGGCTTGCGGGGATGTATTTCAAGTTCTGAAGGAGAACTACTGGCAATCCAGAGCACTATAAAGCAAAGCTACTTGTCCTAACTGAAGGGAAGAGAAAAGCTTTCCATGATAAAGACTGAAAAAATTTATGACCACCAAGGCAGATCTACAGAAGACACCTGAAGAAATCTTAGACTAAAAGGAAAAGCAAATCCATCCACAAGGACACAGGAAAAAGAAACAATTCTAGAATAATACTAAGCAATAGAGGAAGAGAAAAAAATGCTATAAATTGAAAAAATGGTAGAAACCAATATATAATTTTCAATAATAATTCTGAATATTAAGTCTCAATTTCCCCAGCCGGGCGGTGGTGGCACACGCCTTAAATCCCAGCACTCGGGAGGCAGAGGCAGGTGGATCTCTGTGAGTTCGAGGCCAGCCTGGTCTACAGAGCAAGATCCAGGAAAGGCACAAAGCTACACAGAGAAACCCTGTCTCGAAAAACCAAAAACAACAACAACAAAAAAGTCTCAATTTCCCAACCAAAAGACCAGTAGAGTACATCCAAAAGCGGAAGTACTTATTTGTCGCCTCCAAGAAACACACCTCACTGTAAAAAGCAGGCATTACCTTAGAATGAGAGAATGTAACATGGTATTCCAAGTCAACAGACCTAAGAAACAAGTATGTGCTGCTGTTTCTGACAAAACAGAATTCAAACCAAAACTGGTCAAAAAAAAAAGGTAAGAGTCACTACTTCATACTGGTTAAAGGAACAATCCATCAAGAGGATGGTGTTACAGTCTAAACATGTATGTCCGCAACATAGGTGAACCCAATTTTATAAAACAAGTATTACTAGATGGATATGAAGTCACAAATTACCCCAGCACAATAGTGGGGTGACTTCAGCACCTACTTTGACCAATGGACAGGTCATCTTGGCAAAAAGAATCAACAGAAAAACATCTGAATGATATCTTAGATTAAATGGACTTAAGAGGTATATACAGAATATTCCATCCATACACTGCAAAGCATACCTTTTTTTTTTTTTCTAGCAGTACATGGGATTTTCTTTTAAAATGAATCATACATCAGGATACAGAACAGGTCAACAAATATATGAAAACTGAAACAAGTTCTTGTATTCTATCTTATCACAATAGACTGAGGCTACAAATCCCACAGAACCTAGAACTCAGAGATGATGCCAAATAGAACTGATTAAGGAAGGAGATCTTGAAGAAATCAAGGAGGAAAAAAAATATGCCTCAAATCAAATAAAAACGAAATCAAAACATACCCAAATCTTCAGAAAACAATGAAAGCCATCCTAAGGGGTGGGGGGAGATGATGATTTATTAGCTCCAAGTGCCTACATTAGGAAGTCAGAGAGATCATAAATAAACGACTTAATGATGTACCTTAATTCTCTGGAAAAAGAAAAACAAGCCAAATTCTAAATCTGCAGCTAGAAAGAAACCAGTAAGATCAGAAATTAATGAAAACAACAAAGAAGAACGAAGAATCAATGAAGAAATACAGAGTTGGCTCTTTGGAAAGATAAGATGAACTCAGTCAAACTAACCAAGAGAAAGAGAAGACACAAATTAATAAAATTGAGGATGAAAAGGAAGCCATTATAACAGATGCCAATGGAAGTCAGAAAATCTTTAGGTCTCACCTAAAAAAAAACCCATATTTTATCAAACTGGAAAACTAAAGTGAATGGCTGAATTTCTAGGTGCATATGACCTACTAAAATTAAATCAAGATGCGATAAGCAATTTTAAAAGGTCTAAGAGCAGTGAGATTGAAGCAGTAATTAAAAATATCCCAGATTTACATTTTTAAAAAGTCCAGGTCCAGATGGATTCACTGGTGATATTTAGCAGACCCTCAAGGAAGAACCAAACCCAACATTCCTCAAACTACTCCATAAAACAGAAAGGACAAACATGGCTAAACTCTTTTTACAAAGCTATTATTACTCTCTGATACTCAAAACAGATAGAAGATGCAACAACAAAAAGAAAGTTACAGGGCTGGAGAGATGGCCCAAAGGTTAGGAGCACCCACTGTTCTTCCAGAGGTCCTGAGTTCAATTCCCAGCACCCACATGGTGGCTCACAACCATCTGCAATGAGATCTGGTGCCCTCTTCTGTGTACATAATAAATAAATAAATAAATAAAAAAATAAAAAAAAAGAGAGAAAATTACAGACCAAACTCCCTGATGAATATAGCTGCAAAAATTCCCAACAAAATATTTGCAAACCAGGCTCAAGAACACAACACACAGATCATTAACCAGATCAAGCTGGCTTTATTCCAGATGGATGGCTCAACACAGGTAAATTAAGAAATGTTATAAATTACATGTATGGACTCAAGGACAGAATTACATGGTTATCGCCAATGGTAGAGAAAAAACTTCTGAGGAAACCCAACATCCGTTCACATTAAGTCATACAGAGGGGGCTGGAGAGAGATGGCTATGAACTGAACAGTTCTCAAAAGAAAACATACAAATGGCCAGTAAACATTTTCAAAGGTGTTCAGGATCGTTAGCCATGTACATGCTATGGCCTCCATGTGGTGGTCAGAGGACAACTTGCTGGAGTTAATCTCTCCTTCTACATGAGCATTTACTAAAATAACAGCTGCTTCCCTTAGGCCCCAAGCCACCCCAGCCATAGGTGTTTGACCAGGTTTATAGTATCAGGCACAAATCCCTCCTGTGAGCAGGCCTCAAATCCAACCTGAGAGTGGTTTTGTTAGCCCCATAAGTGTCATGCCACTACTGTACTGGTCGGCATACTGGCCTGGCAGATCATACTATGGCACACACAGTCTAGCAGGGGGCAAGACCATCACACATCAAACTGCCTTCTAAAAATACTTGTGTTTATTCCCACAGATCTTGGCCAGAGATTCAACCTTGGCCAGAGATGCTTCTTTTTGCAGTGGGTAGCAGTTGAAGCAGAGACACATAATTGGTCAGAGTTAGTAAGTGACTGTTGAGTGCTCATCCCTAAATGGGACAGCTATATAATCCCTGCCCCCAAAGGCTCAGGGAACACCATGGAAATAAGAGCTGGAGGAGGGAGAGGAGTGCTATGATATGCTGTCTTCTGGACATGACACGGCCATTGCACTCCTGACCTTACAGCATCTCCATCTCTGCTTTCCAAGCACTGAAGTTACCCGTGGGCTGCCAGCTTTCTGTACGATCAAGAGATCCGAACTCTGGACTTGATGCTTATACAGCAAGTGCTTTCCTTACTGAGCCATTTCTCCAGGCCAATTTAGCTTATGACCAGCTTCATGCAAGCACTGTTCATTGCCTGCCCCACAAACCTGGTTTACTTTTCTCTGTAATGACAACTGCAAATGAAAGTCGGTCCATCTGGATGTGGTGGCACAAGCCTGTAATCCCAGAGACAGAGGCAAGAGGATCTCTACAAGCTTCAGGTCAGTGAGGCCTACAAGTGAGACCTTGTCTCCAAACTGAACGCATGAATGTGGGTCAAGAAGAATTAACTACTCAAATGACAAGGAGAATAATAAATAAAGAATTTAATCATGTTCAAAGCACAAACAAAAAATCTCCAAGAAAATGAATCCATGATCAATATGATTTTGTACAATTTGGTTAAACAAATATAAGACGCTCACAATCAGAAATGTGGGAGAATTACATCATCTGAAAATATTTCACTGCTTGTTATGTGGTTCCTTATTCTGAGCGCTCTCGGTTTTGTAATCATCTGGTACGCGCTGGAGTAACCATAAGTAATCATTAAGTATAAGTACAATTGTAGACATTGTCAAATATATAAAAATGTTCCATCATTTCAACACTTGTTTTAAGACTAGGTCTCACTATAGCCCAGTCTGGCCTTGAACTCAAATCTTCCAGCTTCAGCCTCACAGATACTGAGATTACAGATCTGAGCCACTGTGCTCAGCTTATACTTTTTAAAATAAAATGTTTTAAGTAAATCACACAACTTTAGCTTGCACTTTGATTTAAAACAAAAAGTCATACAGTAGCAATGAGTAATTAAAGATTTTAGTTTTCCTGCTAGTAAATTTCACATTTCCAAATGAGCAGAAGCCTACCTTATTTATCCAGTACATGACAGCATCCTCAATATCATAGGGCAGATCTGTAGCTTGAAAGAAAGCTGAATACTGTTGGGCACATGCAATGACTTTTTCTATGCTGACCATCTCTACGGTATAAGCCATCATTAGAGTATCAATCATGGCCAAATGTGCACTCTGAAAATAGAAAAGCACAAACAGTTTCAAAATTATACTTAGAACTTGCCTTATTGTAAAACATTAGCATTTTCTTAAAAACAGTAGTAAAGCCAGAATATAGACTGGTGTTAAGAAAGAACAAAGCATGCTAAGCTGAGCTGATACTAGACTAATTTTATTATTCAAATACTACTGAAGACTTATGTTAAGATGCTCTTTATCTACTCAAAGCCTCTTTTCCTCCCCTCTCCTTTTAACATTATAATCACACTCATGCAGCGTTTGCAATGCAGTTGACAGATTACAGAATCACCGTTGATGACCTTCCCTCATTTTTCAAACTCACAGGATAACTTTATAGTTCCAACTTTAAAAATATCCCTCTGTGCTCTTCATTAAGACTGGCACACCTTCAATTTAGATTACAAAGTTTCACTTCTGAAGAAACAACAAAAGAGTCTGTAACTGATTTTTCTTGCCTCCAAATTCTTCCTCATCTAACTCCTATGGCACAGGACTTCCAGTATTTCCTCAGGGTTTTTTGTTTTGTTTTGTTTTGTTTCATTTTGTATTGTTTTTGGTAATATATGAATGTCTTACATGGTAGTTTAAAAAATACAAAATATTATAAAAGTGTATTAATGGGCTCCTCTTCCACTTCTGCTTCCCAGGGGTGCCTTCAGTTGTATTCTTACAAAAAATCAACATACACTAGTTAAGTATAATGTTCACATTGTCTACCATCTTTGGCATTACAAATAGTGCTGTAATACTGTCCTCTAGGGGATAATTACTTTCTGTGGGGCTACTGGGTCCAAAAAGTAACTACAGTTTAAGCTTTGATAACCAGGAAAGTTACGCCAATCTTACATCCCACCAAGAATGTTATCAGTATGCCAATTTCTACACTTTTTATACTTCCTTTTTTCATCTATATGAAAGGTTAAAATTGTCACATCTGTCTGACTCTGCAATTATCTGATTATTGCTAGGCATGCTTTTACGTAGTTGCCAACTACTTGCATTTCTTCTTCAGAAACTGCCCATTCCTACCTTCTGCCTGTTTCTTCACTGGGGCATTATCTTTCTCATTGACTTGTAAAGAGCTCATCATATACTGGGCACATTCTTAGTCCTCTGTTGTCTAGATAGCAAACACTTTTTCCTAGCTTTTCTTCGTAAAATCTGCCAGTCTTGGTGCTTTCCTTTATGGCTCTGGAGTTTACACCATGTCTACTATGGTCTTCTCCAACCTAATATAGAAATACTGTCTTCTTTATTTTCTCCATTAAATCCATTTGAAGTTTGAAGATATTATAAACTAGAGACTCGATGATTTTTCCAAATCAGAGATTGCATCTTATCATGCCTACAAAAAATCCATCATATTTTTTTACATGATAAAACCTGCACTTCTGTTGTTTCCTTGGAGACTACAACCTTCCGTCTTGGAGGGAAGCTCCTTAAAACAGGGGTGTTAAAAGGAGGATAAAGCAACAGGATGTTCTAAGGAGAGAGAGGTGAAGCTTGGGGAGGTTAACAACTCAACAGCTTCAGGAAGTCCCTGAAACTAGCCAGATTTACTAGGCTGCTCTATTCCCCAGGCCATATTAAGCTGCAAGGATTGCTGCAGACACTTTTAGATAGGCTGAGCTGCCTGGAAGGACCCCCTCCAACCTGCTGAGCTGCCTGTGGGCTGTGCGGTGTGTTCCAGGTGTCCCCTTTGTGAACTGTCACCCACGCCAGGGTGCACTTTGGTAATGCAACCATTTCACAGTCATTTCTGCTCCTGTAAGTAACCCCAATAAAACACATCGGTTTACTAGGTTGGACTTTTGGGGTATCCTTACTTTGGTCTGCTGTTGGTTCGCTATCTGGAGTGAGTAGACATTTAAGTATCTTCAGGAA
>CABHPP010143819.1:0-70496 GCA_902168425.1 Peromyscus attwateri
AGCTAAATGAAGCCTGTTTTCTAGAATTAGTTAGTACTCTATATGACCATAAATATCACAACAAAAGTTAAATATATGTATATGTACCTTATAAATTTTGATATAAAATTCATAACTTAAGAGAAATTTAAAGAATAAAAATAGAACCAAAGAATTGAGATTAGTGGCAATAGAATAGTCCCTTAATTTTTTGACTTTCTTCTGTCCCATATTGGAAGATAGTGCTTTCTTTTGACATGATACAGAGATTTTGCATTTTCCTTTTAACAACATGCTTTGGTTTAGAGAAGGAGAGAGCCATTCTCCAACTCCAACACCAGCTTTAATTTTTAATTTAACTGGGACTACAAAAAGACCATTTACGTTAAGTGTCTGTAGAGAAGAGCAGAAACAAAACTTAGGAAGACTTATGAAATTTTATATGTGATATACCAATAGGCCAATTTATTCTTTTTCTTGGGACTTTTTGTTCTAGATGATTTGTTCTTTTTCTTCAGATGTCTCATTTGTCTAGTGTTCTTCAGATTCCTTAGCCTTCATTCTCCTGAAAGACAAAAACCAAAACCCTTCTCCTAACCTAACTTTGTGGAGATTCCCTTTTTGCAAGTTATATCTGATTAAATGAAAAGCATTTATTAGTAGTATAAATTAGAGTAAATTGGATGGTCATGCTGGTTGATAAAATATCACCTCTTCTAATTAAGAGGTCTCTCTTGTTCAAATTGAACCTTTATCAATTTTGATGGTATCCACAGCTTATCTTCTTGTGTAGAAACAAAAGCAAAACCTGGTCCCCAACATAACACATATCCTGGTTTCCATTCTGAGGTCAGCACATCTTTAAAGTATATAGGCTGATTTAATTCTGTAGTTTTTTATATTATCCAATGTCTCTGTGCAGCTGATATTCCTTTCTCATTAGCATTAAGAAAATTCAGAGTTAATAGAGCATTATGTAATCTATTTCTGGGGGTTTTTGTTACCCCTTTCTGTTTATTTAGCATATACTTTAGAGTTCAATTTGATTTTTCTATGACTGCTTGGTCTGTAGGATTATGTGGTATACCTGTAATATGCTTTATATTGTAATAAGCCCCCCAAAAACTATTTCATTTTACCAGAAACATATTCTGGAGCATTGTCAGTTTTAATTTGTGCAGATAACCCATGATGGCCATAACTTCTAGCTAATTCATGATTACAGAATCAACCTTTTCAGAACTCAGAGCAGTTGCCCATTGAAATCCTGAATAAGTATCAATGGTGTGGTCTACATATTTCAATTTTCCAAATTCTAATGTGAAACCCATCCATGTGCCAGATTTCATTCTTCTGAGTACCCTTTGGGTTACATCCTGCTGGTAATGGAATCTGATTATAAAAAGAACAAGTAGGACACTTCCTTACAATTTCCTTGGCTTGTTGCCAGGTTATGGAAAAATCCTTTTTTAAACCTTTACTATTAACATGATTTTTTTAATGAAATTCTGAGGCCTCCAGCACATTTCCTATCAATAATTTATCAATCTCATCATTACCTTGTGATAGAGGGCCTGGCAGACCCATATAGAATTGGATATGAGTTATATATAAAGGATGCTTCCTAATCCTGATTATATCTTGTAACTGAATAAATAGTGAAGTTAATTCTGACTCATCAGGGATAAATTCTGCAGTCTCAGTATTTAAGACCACTCTTTCAGCATACTGAGAGTCAGTAACTATGTAGAGAGGTTCTAAAACATCCATTAATACCAACAGAATAGCATACAATTCCGATTTTTGAACTGAATTATAAGGACTTTAAACCACTTTACTTAAATTTTCTGATTTGTAACCTGCCTTTACTTGTTTTTTTTTTTTTTTTTTTTTTTTTTTGCATCTGTAGAAAATGTACAAGCTCCAGATATGGGTGTTTCCCGTATAATGTGAGGCAAATCCAATCAACTCTCTTTATAAGTTCCATTCTATAGCTTTTGGGATATTTGCTGTTAATCTCTCCCAAAAAAAATTGCTTTATGATTTCTCCTGAATTTCCTGTTCTCTCTGCTGGAGCTGTTCTATCATCTCGAGCAGCCTTTGTTTATTCCAATAGGCATTTAGTTATTTAATTGCTCTGAGAAGGGGTTTCTTCTATGATGGCAGGAATGGTCTGAACTGAATTTGCTGTAGGGGCCTGCATGAGGCACCTCTGGGAGTTTCCAGAGGGCTGAGGAAAAGGATTACCTTGTCTGTCCCTTGTTGATCTACATCGGTTGGTCTAATTTTTACCCTTACCAGACCTTCTGCATAATCTAGAAGGGAGGGGCATTCTGTTGCCATTGTTCCTTGAATAAACATTCTTTCTAGAAATGTCCTGTTTACACTCCCTTTTCAAATGGCCTTGTTTACCACAACCAAAACATCTGACATTTTCCCTAAAAACTTTTGATATACTCTCTCCTATCCACATATGATCATGGTCATGAGACTCAATATTAATTGTGTCCCTGATCCAATCCTCCAAGGATGCCAATCTTGCCTTTAATGGCCTGATTATTCTTTTGCATGCTGCATTCACATTCTCAAAAGCCAAAGATTCAATTATTATCTGTCTAGCTTCTGAATTTGGTATCATTCTATTTCCTGCTGAAGACAGCCTTTGTAAGAAATCTGTGAAGGTTTCTCTGGGACCCTGTATAACTTTTGTGAATGATTCGATTTTTTCCCCTGCTTCCTCAATTCTGTCCCATGCATTTATGACTGCCATGTGGCGTAGAATTAGGGTTTAGTTATCATATAAACATTGTCTTTTTATATCCACGTATTTGCCTTCTCCAAGAAGCTGATCCTGGGAAATTTCCACACCTCTAGTTCTACATTGGTGTACTATCATTTTAGCCTCCCCCTTAAACTAAATTTTTCACTGTAAATGTAGACTGGCCTCTAGCACCACTGCAACCAATTCCTTCCAGTCCTGAGGAATAATCCTATTACAAATTGACCACGAGTTTAACATTTGCTTTACAAATGGAGAATGCATTCGATATGATACTATAGCTTCCTTAAATTTCGTTAAATCTAACATTTCCACTGGAGTCCAATTATCTTGTACATGCCCTTGAGCATAGTTCTTGTAAGGTTACCGAATAGATTAAGTTTGGTTGTTTGAAAAATAGGCTGTCTCTCTGTAACCGTATAAGTCACTCCTGAAATAATTTCATCTTTACATTCTTCTGTGTGGGTCTGAATGTCTCTATAAGTCATTTTAACAGGTTTTTCTAAAGTCAATTCTGAGTTTCACCTTTGAATTTTACTGTCTGGGTGTGAATTTCTCTCTGATTCATTTTAACAGGTTTTTCTAAAACTTTTATCTTGGCACTTAAATTGACCAACCTTTTAAAAACTAATATAAGGATAATTAAATAATATTCATAATTGATGTTACACATATCCCATGAACATTAATTATCCTTTCATTTAATTGTTCCATTTTTAGACTGCCTAATATGTTATCAAACAAAGCTTAATTTCCTTCCATTGTAAAAATGTTTCCCATTTTTTAATGTGGGGAAAAATTATCTTCTAACTAGTTTCTCCCTTTAAGATATCTTAATTGACTTACCAAGTCTGTGTAGAATAGTAGAAGTCTGAGGGAATTTCAAAGCAGCTACTTAGCATGGTGGCAGTACAAAATGGGAAGAGAGAGAGAGAGAGAGAGGGGGAGAGAGAGAGAGAGAGAGAGCCTACTACCTACCAGGAGAAAAGAAAGGTAAAGAAAGTCCAGCCACGTGCTCTGGCCTGAGCCATATTGGGCCCGAGTCAGGGGCTCTGTAAACCTACAAGCAGTCTGGTCACTTGCAGCTCTGGAGGACTGCAGCTCTGGGTGTGTGCTCCAGCCAAGCTGTGGCCACAAGGCCTCAGCCAAGTGACTTTTTAATGAATTCCTGCCCCACAGTTGGACCCCAAATGTAGCCAAATTTCTAAGCGGTCTTATTAAATAAAAAACACAGAGCCAAATATAGGAGTGAAAGCCTTAGAGATCAGGGAAATAGTGAGAGCCACTAACCAACCTTACCTTACCAACTCTGCAGCTTCCAAAAGTACCAAGACTTCCTGTCTACCCAGGCTTTTGCTGCCTTGCTGTTCTGCCCTCTCATTGGCTATCTAGGCCAGATACCTCACTTCCTTGTCACTGCCTGTCTGTACAGACCTCCAGGTCTCTATGATTGGTACTGGGATTAAAGGCCTGTGTCTCCACGCTTGGCTCTGTGCCCTAGTATGGCCTTGAACATACAGAGATCCTGACTGGTAAGTGATAGGATTAAGGGCATGTGCTACCACTGCCTGACTTTTGTGTTTACCTTAAAGTGGCTTGCTGTTTCCTCTGATCTCCAGGCAAACTTAATTTATTAACATACAAATAAAATATCACCACACAAAACCATAGGTAAAACTCACACAGAAGAAAAATTTACCTTATCTCAACTCTAAAAATCAATTGTGAATATCTTCACTTCCAACTGGTAGATTATAAATTAACTAGACTATGTGTGATAATTTATATCAGAGTTCCTTAAGTGTGTATCTCTTTTAATCCCATGACTTCATGCATACAATGTCTTTCCAAGTATGTTCTAAAGTATATCCCATGTAGTTTTAAACTAAGAACAAAATAGTGTAAACAACTGAAATGTCAACATAGAGGGGTTACCTAATTAGCATAATTAATTTATGCTGTATAGAAGTGATTACTAATTATATATGGCTTTAAAAATTTTGTAGATCAATATTTATAAAATGAAAAAAATGCTTATTATTTATTACAAAAGAATTAGAAACATGGTGTAAATTGGTGTGGTAGTATATGGCTATAATCTCAGCATTGAAGAGCCTGAGTCAAGTGTTGGTATTAATGGATTTTTCAGAACCTCTCAACATAGTTACTGAGATGGCCCAGTGGTTAAGAGCACTAGCTGCTCTTCCAGGGGTCCTGAGTTCAATTCCTAGCACATGACAGCTCACAACCATACTCCCCCAAGAACCCAAAGACTTTGGTTTCCCAGAAGCTGCCCAGTGGGTCATGGGAATAATGCCGCTACATTGCCAGTCGGCATCGTTTATGGTCGGAACTACAATGGTATCTGATCGTCTTCAAAGATGCCGACCTCTCAGGGGTCGTGTAACTAGTTAGCATGGCAGAGTCTCGTTCGTTATCGGAATTAACCAGACAGTCAAGAGGACTGTGAATTTGAGACTAGCTTGGGCTACATAGTAAGTATGATACAACAACTGTCTCAAAACAAACAAACAAATGAAAACCCCAAACTACCAAAAACTTCAAACAAAACCAAACAAAAACAAAGCCTGAGTGTGGAGCTCAGTGCTAGGGTATTTACTGAGCATGCTCAATATTAGATTTGATATCCCTGCAACATTAAAATGTCAGCAATAAGACCACTATGTATGAAATGACATCAGTGTTACCAGTAAACATTATCTATGAATAAAAAGCTAAAAGTTAATACCAACAGTTTCACAGTGGAAATGTGAGCACTTCAAAGTATCCTAAAACACACTTAGCTGTAATAAGCATAATTCAAAAACAAGAATTTTCGTCATGCAATTTCCTCTTTTCACTTTGGTCAAGAGGAGGGGCAGAAAATCATGAGCTCGAGTATCACTCAAGAGGCGGCTCAGTTCTGTCTTTTCTCTTGGAGCCTCTGAAGGCTAGAAACCAAGGAACGCCAACTTCTCCCCCACTTGGGGATCAATTCTCTCCACCAGAATTGATTCCTGAAAGAGGCACAGGTAACAACTGCTTTTACTATTTTTCTATCACATGATTACATATACTCCAGAGAATTTCAGATGGTGGGGAAGCCCTGTTGGTTCTGTTAGATCTGACTGACTCTGGCAGCATGAGAAAACTGGAGTTTGGCATTATTTATTTTCTTTCTGATTGTGCTGTGACTTCTGCTGTGTGCTAAGTAACGTAGAGTTCATTACTCTTTAACTGAGTCAAATGTTTATATATAATTCATCTTAAAGAAGTCATAGGAGCCAGGTAAGATGGCTTGGTGTGTAAAGATACTTGCTGCACAAGCCTGAATGACCACCTGAGTTTTATCCCTGAAACCCACATAAAGGTGGAATCAGAGGACTCACCTCAGTACAGTTGTCCTCTGGGCACATGTGCACTGTGGTACAGACACTATCCTAAGATCAGTAATAATATTTAAGAAACAAATTCTCTAATGGAAAGCTTCCTTTTTCTAAAGAAATTAGGGAAGATATGAATAATTCCAGAAATCTTCATAAAATTAAAAAACTAGAGAAGAGTCAATCCATGTATTGTTTGTTTTTCATATTTTCTGTTGGCCACAATCCCAGTTATCAATGTAAGGGGCAAGGTGAGTTACAAATATTTACTATTGAATAATATATATATATATATATATATATATATATATATATATATATATATAAAATCAGATTGGGTCTTTTATTGGCATTAACCAATGACTGATTAGTGATAAAATTAATTTTCATGTAGGCTCCTCTGGCAATAACATATTCTAGAAAATAATATGTGAAGTGATCGTTGACGTGAAATAATTTGAGATTAAATTTCAGGTTGTACCCTGCTATGCCCCCTCTATTGTTCCCATCCCCCACCCATGCAATACCCCTTTCTACTTTCCTGGTTGCTGCAGTTACTCCAGGTTATGTAGCATGTCTGAGGACTTGGAGCCAGGAACCAAAGATGCAAGAGAACATGTGGCTGTTGTCTCTCTGGGTTTGGTTTCCCACACTGTAGGATCTTTTCAAGTTGCATCCATTTACCAGGCCTGACCATGGAGAAGAATGTGTAGGCTGTGGCTGGATGGAGAGGCTGGACATCTCAGGTGTTTGGGTTTAATCCAAGAAATATTTATATGTCTTGGAGCTCAAAATTTTAATCATCTTCTATATTAATATTCAAATGTTCTTTTTGATGTGGTATATGGGAAACCTGGATAGACATATATAATTGAAAAGACTGAAAGAACATTTTTATATTCATGTGTTTATCAAAATGTATAATTTTAAAGCAAAGATTTTTATTTATTCAGAAATCTTTGAACTTTCGTTATTTGAATTGATAGTTTAAAAGTGTTTCAATGATTTGTGGTGGTAGCAATTTTGCCTAACAATTTTATATATTTGGAATATTTTGAATAAACAGGCTTTTTCAATATTGCAATGACTCACGAGAGTATATTTTAAATTATTTCCATATTTCCTAATAATAATTGCTGTGACCATTAGAGGTATAAATGACAAAAATCTTCAAAGACTTCTCACTTCTAGTAGAAATCAGGGTCAGTTCATGTGATTTAGTGTGTTTGGATATTAAGGGAGTTTATCAGACCCCCTTGCCTTCCCACACCACGCAGCATCAGATCTAGGTACCTTCCTAAAGGTGAACATTTTAATTTCTTCTTTGGATATCATTCAAAGTTGGATTTTAACAAAGAACATACTTCACTTACTCCCAAGATGAGTGATGAGGAGTTTACTTACACAACTGTGAGATTCCATAAATCTTCAGGGTTGCAGAATGGAGGAAGGTCAGATGAGACTCAAGGGCCCAGAGAAGCTGGCCACAGAAGTAAGTGTTTTAAGTGTCTAAATTCATCTGTTTTTATGCACTGTAACTTTTGACATTTGAAAACAATATCCTACTGCCTTCTATTGAAAACTATAATCTTCTGTTTCAGCTGGGCTTGGTGATGCACAGGGATGTGAAGGAGACAAGTGAGGATGAGTGGGAGAGTAATCATGTACAAATTGTTCAAAAATAAGTTTAAAAATTAGGTGATCGTTTTTAAAAGGAAATGAAAACAATAACTCTATTTCTAACTGTTAGCTGGTAACAGAGAAAGCCAGATAGGTAGAGTAGAACAATAGAAGTCTATGAGAAAAAATTTCTTGAGAATTGATGAGTGAGAAATGAATATATTCTGTCAAATTGGAAAAACCATTAGGAGGTTTTTATTTTTTATTTATTTATTCATTTATTATTTATTTATTTATTTATTTTTTGTTTTTTCGAGACAGGGTTTCTCTGTTTAGCTTTGCGCCTTTCCTGGAACTCACTTGGTAGCCCAGACTGGCCTCGAACTCACAAAGATCCGCCTGGCTCTGCCTCCCGAGTGCTGGGATTAAAGGCGTGCGCTACCACTGCCCGGCTTAGGAGGTTTTTATTATTTAGTCTACACAAGAAGAATTCTGAAACCTTTAAAACTGAAAAACTAGAGTCTGAAGAAACACCAAATGTTCTAGAGAAATGAAATCTTAATGAAATGCAAAGTATGCATTAGAAACAATACTTTATCTTTAGCAAAAGGTATTTTAATTGTCTTAAATATTTCCAACATCTAATGCAATGAAACAGCAAAAGTAGTCCATCAGAGGAAGAAGTCTATTCTGGGAAGAAGCTGCAGAGGAAGAGAGGGGATGTGAGAGGATAGCGGGGATGGGGATGACTAAAAATACATTATGCATTCGCAGAAATGTTGAAGAATAATTAAGTTTATTAACAAAAAAGAGGAAATCTCACTTTTCTGTTCTCTTTTTCTGTTTTCTCTGCATGAACTGTAACAGCTGAACTCCAAGCCGAGAACTTTAACTTCTTTGACACAGTGATAATCAGGATTGGCTTTCAGATTCCCAGCCCGTCAGATTCACAAAGATGTTTAGTATTGTCTAGAAAAAAAATGGAACTTATGGAAAAAAGAGGGAGTTGACTTCAAGGCCCCAGAATGGATGGGCATATATACAAGTCAGCTCCAGAATAGCCACAGTTCCCTATATTTCTCAAGAATATCCATCCCTCTTCCCTTCTTCCTCATCCTCAGTTACTCTCCCTTGGTGGACTGCACACTCCAGTTTGGGATCATCTACCTGGACTGTGTCTGTGCCTCCAGTGCTTTCTGAAGGATGCACTTTTGATCCTGTAGAACTGGGTGAGGGGCCTGTGCCTGTCATAAGGCTACTTTTAGGCTGAGTCAGGAGGATTGAGAATGTAAGGCTAAAGGTAAATAAAGTTTGTAATCCTTTGAAACTTCACACATGTAGGATTTCTACAGTGGGTACATTTTAGGCCAAAATCTACAAATTTTGAAAGCACATGTTCAGTCAGCTTGTATGATGGACTTCTGTAAAACTGTTAGAGACCAATATCCCCTCATTTCCATGCTACACAAAATTATAACCAGTGTTGGGACTTGCTCTTTTTATGGTGATTATTTTCTTGCTTTGTTTTTTGTTTGTTTGCTTCTTTTGATTTAAGAGTGTTCAGTTCCTTGGCACCTCATTGCAATATCTCTGGGAATCATTTGTTCCCTTCTGCTGGTGATAGGTGCAGTGATGGTGAAACATGGTAAGTGACTGGTATAAATCTTCTTTGCCTTTCTGCCTAAGTAATAACTTTAGACACAAATTATGTAGCTAACACCCTCGTCCATTGTTCTGCCTATAATCAGGGGAATGTGCCAGATAGCTCTGGGCTATGCTTTCCTTTTTGTTTTGTTTTGTTTTTGTCTGACACACTACGGTGTCCTAGTCTCATACATATATGTTCTATTAACTCTGGGGCTGTAGGAAGCTGCTTTGTTCTGTCTCATTCTTGGCATTGTTCCTTTTGAGGACTTGATGATAGTCTGCTTTCTGAGCTTAAGTGATTGTGAATAGTATGTAATATTCTGTGAGACACAGCTGTGCCAAAGAAATAATGACATTCTTTTCATTTTCCTTGGTGTATATTAAGGACTTGGATAAGTGAAAAGTCTTCATCTGTACAGAGACATTAAAGCTTAAGCTTTATTGGATTCCTTTACATGTTTAGAGGAAATCACTCCCAGGCTGTGTTAAAACATGACTACATATCTGGATATTTTGCTTTCCCTCTGATCCAATAAGAATTGTGCCATTTCTTAATGTTTCTTAGTTCATATTTTCATGCTGTGTTAAGTATTCACTAAATGTTTTACTTAGGTATTTATTTGAAAGTTTTGTGTTGTAGAAAATTAAATAATTGGACGTTGTGGTACATCCACCATAATTTTATTCAGCTGTGTTGTTTATTTTACATTAAAGTTACTCTGATAGACAGAAATTTGTGTTTCCATTCCTATAGTGAGTTCATTGAGGTGTTACTTTCTAAATGTCAAAGTGCCAGTTAAAGTAGTCATGTTTTCGTTGTCAACACAGGCTTTCTCTGTTATCTTAAATTTCAATATTTACTCCTTATGAGAATTTTCAGTGTTATATCTGTTATTAATTTTAGTTTTTCAGTATAGTCAAGAAAAATATGAATTGCAGAAAACTCTAAATAAGCTCCATCAAGACTACAGCACCATGCAAAATGAGAGCTACTTAAGAGAAGAAATGTTGAGAATTAAGTCTAAAGAGTATGATGCCCTCAAAGACCATCTGGACTCCCTCAACAGAAAAGAGAACAGATGCCATGGGGAAAATAATGTTGTTTTAGATTGCATACAGCACACAGGTAAGGAGAGGATCTTGAGTAAATAATTGCATTGTTTCTTTCCCAGAAGATTTGAAGTCCAATTAGCAGCTTACAATGCTGGTGATCTGTGGGTTAATGGCTTGAGGTTTCTGTATCTCATAGAGGCACCTGGAACCCCAGAAATCCCTGTTTGAATTAAGAGAATATTATAGCTTCTAGAACTCAGTGACTGTTCTGGCTCCAAAGGAACAATTCAGGTTCTTTTGGTCTTTGAGTCTTCAACTTTTTTGCTGAGAGAACATGGAAGTTTCTAGCTGAGTGGATTTTCCAAATTCTTAGGTTTAAATACACATAGAATTCATATAGACAGAGTCATAAAAATAATGTGTATGTGTGTGTGTGTGTGTGTGTGTGTGTGTGTGTGTGTGTGTGTGAATGTGTTTTCCTTCTGCCTTGGTATGAGAGAGTTGGCTTATTTGTGACCATGGTGCAGCTCCCTGCAACACATTCTGGAGCTTCAAAATGGTGTCCACACTTGTATAACTCTGTCAGTGACACAGTGAATGAGGCCACAAAGACGAAAATATCAAGCATTACAAGGAACCTTTCTTACCGTGTATTGTGACTGGTTAACATTAATTGACACGGTTTTTCATTCTTCAATAAATATTTTTTTAGAATTTAGAGTTTACAAAGAGCTTTTGCATATGACTTCACTACACCATGATTGGGGTTAACAATCATTATTATGTAAGGATTAATAGTATCTTTAAAATTGCTGTATTATAAAATATATAATAGGAAAAGAAAAAGTACCATTTTTTAAAATATTCCAGACCCATGAAAAATGTTTTGTGTTATTATTTTAAAATTGCTTTGTCATCTGTAAATGGTAGAATATTGCTGTAGTCCCTGTCCTTAGGAGGCTGAGACAGCAGGATTATAAATTTGAGGACAATCTAGACAGCTCAGCAAATTCCAGGCTAGCCTGAGATACATAATCATACGTCTTCACAGGAAAACAAAGGTTGGAGATAAAGTTTATTAGTAGACCAAGGCCTTCCCTCGCCCCTCCCTAAACAAAATAATCACATTGAGATGTTATTGTTACACAACTGCACACGTTTTATTGTATACAACTTGACATGTTTGGGTATGTGGGCATACCATTGAAGGCATCAGCATAATTAGGAGAGTAGAATAACACCTTCAAAAGCTCCCTCATGTGCCTTTTATTTCTCTTAAGGTAAGAGCTTCTAACACAGACCATAGCACAACCATAAGTGCACAGTATGTGTGGATGAACTGGGGGCACAGTCCTTTACTGCAGGTCTAGAATTCCGTCATCCTTGTAACTGCCTCTGTGCAGCAAGTGTTTGTTCTCCATACTCCAGCTCTGGTATCTCACAAGCCTCTGCTTCTTAGTGTTGGGCTGTGTTAGAAACCTTTTCTCAGTTGAGTCATAAAGGTATGGCACACCATCCTCAAGTTCATGCATATCTGCCACTTAGTTGAGCATCTCTCTTTTGGGGTGTTGAGATGTGAGACATGGTTTCATTCTGTAGCCCAGGCTGTCTTAGAGTCTACTTTATAGCCAAGGCTGACATGGAAGTCACTACTTAGCCTAGGCTGACCTCAAACTGGTGGTGATTTTCCTGTCTCACTCTGTGTAGTGCTCAGGTTATAGGTATAAACTATCGTGTCCAGGCAATTTCCTTCACTTTAAAGGATAAATAGCATCCCTTTGTGTGCATGTGCTACATTTTTTTCTACTGATGTCCACAATGGACACATCAGCTGTTTCTGTATATCCACTGTTATAAACAACACTGCATAGAGCATTGGTGTACTGGGATCTCTCAACATTCTAGAACTTCAATTTCTTTGAGCTCTGAAATTTTACTTAGTTATATATGTTTAACTAAAAAAGTGCTCTAATATCAGAATACTAGAAAATAACAATTTTCATCATTCCCCTTTCTTTTGTAGGCACAAATGTTGAAGGACACTGGTTCTGCTATGGTGTAAAATGTTATTTCATCATGGACAATAAACACTGGAGTGGATGTAATCAGACCTGCCAGGGCTGCAGCTTATCCCTTTTGAAGATAGATGATCACAATGAACTGGTACCATAGACACTTATATGCTTCTTTACTCTTAGATTCCTTCTCTAACCCTTGGAACTGAGATGCTGAGCCCAGGCAGGTTTACTGAAAGAGAGACTTGTGTTTTATCTGGTTTGCCTGTAATGTGAGCAAAAACTGTGCAGTAAGAGTATCCTAGGCTACTTCTTACTGCTCTTGACTTAGTGTTAGGACACAGGGTCTGTTATGAGGACACTGATTACTAAAGAGACAGTTGTGTTTTTGCAGGCTTCTCCCTTTCTCAGGTGTCTGCAAGAGAGTCCCTCAGAGAAGCATGTTTTCCTGGAATAAGTTTAAACCTTTGGTACAGCACATCCTGTGACTGACAGTTATGTATATCCATAGAGTGCCGACTCCACCCAGAGTGGCTACTGTCTAGGGTTTGCTCTTTGGAACCTGGAAGTGAGACTGCCTGAGATGAGTAATTGGATGACAATAGAGAAAGTAACTGATGTAGCACGAATCTTATAAGTTCTTATTAATAAAATCAAACCCGGAGCCAGGTATTGGGGTGAACGCTGAATGGTCAGAGAAACAGACAAGCCACAGCTACCTCTCCTTGCCAATTCCTCAGCTGATCCTGTTTCCTCAAACTGGAAGCCTCTGTTTCCTCACCCAAATGGATCTCAGCTGAACTGCTTCTTAAAAGCCTAAAAACTTAACCAGGCCAAAAGCTTCTAGTTTCTGGTCTTTATGCCTTACATCCCTTTCTGCTTTCTGCCATCACTTCCCGGGATTAAGGGCTCACTTCCTGGGATTAAAGGCATCAGTCACCATGCCTGACTGTTTCTAGTGTGGCTTTGAACTCACAGAGATCCAGACAGATTTCTGCCTCTGGAATGCTAGGATTAAAGGTGTGGGTGCCACTGTTTTCTGGCCTCTATGTCTGTCTAGTGGCTGTTCTGTTCTCTGACTCCAGATAAAATTTATTAGGGTGCACGATATATTTTGGGAAACACGATATCACCACAAACTGACCTCTGGGACAATTTGAAAAATGGAAATACATGAGATCCGTAGAATTAAGTAGTTTTACCAGCTAGCTCCAATGTGATTGTCAGTGAAACTCTCCATAATGTTTACTTCATACTGTTTTTATGTTTTCAAAAAGATGTCTATTTTTAGAAATGAGTAATTAAAAGAAAACAAAGGTACCAAGATGCCTACGTTTTATTTTAAATTATTACTAACAAAATCTCTTCCAATATGAAGACTATATTTTTCTAGAGAAAAGGTTGAATGATCAGTTTGAAACCTTTGCTATTTAGAACATGGTACAAAATTTATACACCAGTTCAATACGTGTATAAAAAGTTACAACATAAAAATTTTTTTTAAAGTCAAGTAATAATGTAAATTGCCTTTTGATATAGTAATCGTAATTAAATTTAAACCCATATTTTAAAATATATCCAGGCATTTAATTAGACATCATGCCACTTGCATGTCACATGTAAGACACTAAAGTTTTCCAAATATCTGTCCCTTTCCTCCTCAATTTCTGTCACTTCCAGGTCTGAACTTGAGAACAACTTCCTCTCTGGAGCATGAAGCTTAATGCACAAATTTTCACACAGTACTTTTCATCTTAATAAATTTGCTATGAAGACAGGGCATTACTTACCATATGAACACTTACCACATGCCTCTGTGGTCTTTGGGGATGCACATTTGAATAATTTCATAGAGTGTCAGAAATTACTTAGTGAACCATGTATGCAGTGTGCTGGTTTTTAGGAGCCACAAGCAGTAGTATTGTGAGTTCTGGGTTGGCCTTGGTTATACAGTGAGACTTGATCTAAGAAACACAGACACAAATCATTTCATAAACCTAGTATCTCTAGACACTTGCTGTTTTCATTTTAAATAACTTGTGTAACTGACATTGGTTTTTACACAAATAAGCTACTAGTGGGAAACCACTTTAAAAATGAACTTGGAGGGACTGAAGTGCTGGAGGACAGGACAGCAGAGAACAGACATAAGAATAGCTGGGAGCTGCTATGTTGTTCTTTTCTCACCAAACCGTAGGAAATTTATCACCAGTTGTGTCTTTTCTCTTACAGAAGTTCCTAAATTCCCGGCTTACTAAAAACAGTTACTGGATTGGATTAAAATATGATGAGAGGAGTCAGAAATGGCAATGGATTGGCAATGGCCCATCTAAAGTGTGAGTTTCCTGAACCCTTACACTCTAGAATTGGTGCACTGTTGGGAGGATGGTGTGCAAAGGCTTTTCTCTCATTTCACAGTGCTTTCCTCATTTTCCATGGAGCTCAGGGGTAAGGACAAGTTGCATAAGACAGTGTTTAAGCAAGTGCTAGACTGTCAAATGTTAATGGACTGGACATTGCTAATGTAAATCTTGACTGTATATATTGTATATACTTATTGTATATAGTTTTTCTTATATTAGTTATATCCTTCTTTTATTATTTTAGACAAAAATGGGAAATGTAGTGATATATTGTTTACCCTAATAACCTTGCATGAAGATCAGAGGACAGAGCCAGCCACTAGATTAGACATAGAGGTCAGGCAGTGGTGGCACACACCTTTAATCCCAACACTTGAGATCTCATGCCTTTGCTTAGGAAGCACACATGCCTTTAATCCCAGGAAGTAATTTGGCAGGCAGAGAAAGGTATATAAAGTGTGAGGAAACAGGAACTCACTCTCTTTAAGCTGAGGATTTCATAGAGATAAGAACTAATGTCTGGCTGCTTTGCTTCTCTGATCTTTCAGCTTTCACCCTGATATCTGGCTCTGGGTTTCTGTTTTTCTTTTAATTAAAAGACCATCTAAGATTCAAACAGCAAGTTTGTTTGGTATTCTATAATCTTCTTGTACCTTTATAGGTATGTCCTTTTTAGGTTGGGAAAATTTTCTTCTATGATTTTGCTGAATATATTTTCTGGGCCTTTGAAGAGGGATTCTTCTCCCTTTTCTATTTCTATTTCTTTTACGTTTGTTCTCATAGTGTTCCTGACTTTCTGGATATTTTGTGTTAGGATGTTTTTAGATTAAATATTTTCTTTGACCAATTAATTTATTCCCTCTATTTTATCTTTAACACCCGAGATTCTTTCTTCCATCTCTTGTATTCTGTTAGTGATGCTTGCATCTCTAATTCCTGTTCCCTTATCCAGGTTTTCCATTTCCAGAATTCCCTCAGTTTGTGCTTTGTTTTTTGTTTCTGTTTCCATTTTCAGGTCTAGAACAGTTTTATTTGTTTCTGTCAACTGTTTTATTTGTTTTATTTTTTTTGGTTTTCTTAACATCCTTTAAGAGATTTATTGATTTGCTCCAATTATTTTATTTGTCTTTTCCTCTATTTCTTCAAGGGAATTTTTAATTTTCTCTTTAAGGACCTCTGTCATCCTCATTAAGTTATTTTTTCAGTTGTTTTCTTGTGTTTCAGCTGCATTGGAATGTTCAGGTCTTGCTATTGTAGGATATCTGGGTTCTGATGGTGGCATATTGCCCTTTCTGTTATTGATTGTGGGTAGCTAGAGTTTTCCTGCCTGGCCCACAGTCAGGACAAATCTTTGTCACCCGCCAGTCCCACAGCCGCTCAGACCCAACCAAGTAAACATAGAGACTTATATTGCTTACAAACTGTTTGGCCGTGGCAGGCTTCTTGCTAACTGTTCTTATATCTTAAATTAATCCATTTCTATAAATCTATACCTTGCAACGTGGCTCATGGCTTACGGGCATCTTCACATGCTGCTTGTCATGGCGGCGGCTGGCAGTGTCTCTGACTCAGCCTTCCACTTTCCAGAATTCTCCTCCCTCCTTGTCCCGCCTACTTCCTGCCTGGCCACTGGCCAATCAGTGTTTTATTTATTGACCAATCAGAGCAATTTGACATACAGACCCTCCCACAGCAATTGTGTTCTTACACTGGAGTGTAGGCATCTGGATTTGGGATGTTCATAGGTCTAGATGTTGATACCTGCATTTGTGTTTGTTGGATGGGTGTTTTGTCCCTTTGTTTTCTGTTTCATCTCTGGTCTTCTGGCTAACTGGCCAAGTGTTCTGATGATTGGAGAGTCTTCAGGTGCAGTAGTGAGTCTTTGTTGGGGTTTTTTGGGCCTTGTGAACCTAGGTCCAGCCTGGCCTCCAGTGAAGCTGAAGTCTTCTTCCTAAGTTGTACACCAGAATATGGAGCCCAGGTGAGGGGGTGCTAATCTTCTGACTGGTATATACTGTACTTGGGCCTATGGAGTCTGCTGGAGTTGTGGAAAAGGGCTGGCCATGGGAAGAATGATGAGCGGGAGGATTTTGGTGGAAGAGTGGGTCTTAGGGGAACAAAATCCAGGGGGCATGATGGCAGTCCAGCTAGGATGCTGGTACTCACTGGATAGACCACTGGTGAGGACTGTACAAGAAGAGCAGTGGAATTCCACCTGAACTGGGAACAGGACTCAGTAGCAGTGTTGGTGCTGATGGGGGGTGAGGGCATGGGATGTGCCCTGGGGCATAGGCTCTGAAGACTGGGACAGTTTGTTAGAAGACCAGTCACTCACCTGTTCTTCCAACTTGAGTATGCTGTACCAGGTCTATGGAGTCTGTTGAAGTTGTGGGGAAGGGCTGGCCACAGGGAGGATGATGAGATGTAGGGGTTGGGAGTGGAGTAGGTCTTAGGGAAAAAGAATCCAGGAGATAATAGCAGACCATCTGGGAGGTGGGCCACACACTCCCTGGTTGACTGGTGGGGACTCCTTTTTTGTTTGTAATAAAGATTTATGTCAGGTAGGCTTACCTTGTACTCCTGATAATTCCATCTCTATCTCTTAGGTGCTGGGACTACAAGAAGGCATGACTGTGCCTTTCCTGGGTTTTATTTCTGGAAAGATATCAACCATACTTACTTAACACAAATTAGGTGGTAATCCTAGTGTCTGAAGTTCTGTGGTTTAATGTACTGTTCTGTGGATGTTGCTCATGATGCCATTTTTTTTTTTGTATTTACTAAGTTTCTTCTTCAGCTGCTGCAATAACTATCTGAAGCAGTAGTATTCACAGTGGTATTCCTTTCTCAGGAACCTTTCATTCTGTGTCTGGGCAAATGGCAGGTCTGGCTCACTTCTATTCTAAATGTGGCCCTGCCAGTGTGGACAGCTAGGTTCCAAATCTGCAGGAAAATAATTTACTCACTCTCCTTCAAGGACACTCTCAAGCAGGCTGTCACAGAGGTAGTCAAAAAGAGAAGACCTTATGCGGTGTATTAACATGTTCAAAGCACACAGATTAGTATTGTTACTAATTGGATTTTTCTCTATGAAATATCATTCATACAGGCTAACTCTGCAATTCCTATCTTTACTTTTCAAGGTAGGATCAAACTAGAATTGATGGTGTTTACTATGAATGGCCACAGAGTTAATACATTTGTTTGTATCATACTGCATCATACAGAGTGAAATGGGCAGGTAGCAACATTTAGAGTGAGGTACCAAGGATTGAAAGGATGCCTTCACCCAGGTTAAGGGATCTTTGTAGTCCTTGCCTATGATGCAGAATTGTTCCCTGTGATGGTGTGATTACTAGGACCAGACCTGAGGCTTCAGAATAGAAGCCCCATGATCAGAAGGTTTCTGTGGTTTCTACAAGCATTTTTTCCAGTGGGAAGATGCAGTAGCTTGGACACCTCTTTCAATGTCAGCTTCTAATGGACCTAGTGAGAAGCTATGATCTTAGCCTGTGTTTCTTGAGTAGAGGACTAGGTATGCTCCAACATGGAGGTAAAGTTAAGAGCTAATGATGCAGAATGTGTGCTCCATGTGTGTCTTGTGAATAGTTACTGTCTGCTGGGTCTTTTCCTCTTTGCCCTTGTTCAACACACATGCTTTATTTATTGTCCCATAATCCTATCTCACGGCTGACCAATATGCATACTCATTCCCACTGTACCTCACCTGTCCTGTCTATGGTCCATGGGCCACTTAGTTTCATTTATCTTCCTCTTCTGTTCCTAGGATAAATCTAAACATTCTATTTCAACCTGGCTTAAATCCAGGGCTGGAGGTAGGTTATCTTCTGTTGAAGATTTATCTGTTTGCCCTTTCAGCCCCATGGAGTTCTCTGTTTTTCACTCCCTTTCTACTATTCTTTGAACAGATTCTTATCAGGCTAGTGTGGTTAAAACTCCCTGTGTTGCTCAGGCCATAACACCTTGTCCTGTTTGCCATGTACATTTATTTATTTTTTTAATGTCTTTATTGAAATAAGCATCATTGGAAATCAACTTTAGTGTAAAATTATCCCTTAGCAATACTGAAAGTTAATTTTACTTGATGATGAAAAGTTAATAGTGTGGAAGAGATAAAGAGTAGAATTTGGGATCAAGAAACTATTTTTCTGTTTATTTTTATCATTTTTTGTGTGAATTTATGTATATTTATGTAACCATGTTACAGCACATCTGTAGTTAGAGGGCAATTGAAGGAATCACTCCTCTCCTTCTACTGTGTGGTATCTGAGAGTTAAATTCAGGTTGTCAGGTTTGGTGACAATGGCCTCTATTCACTGAGCCATGTCACTGGCACAAGATCATTTTTTATGAATCTAGAGAAAACAAAAAAACTTTAGTAAAACAAAATTCATTCTATATTCTGTATATTTGAGCAAATAAATTTTGTTTTTAAAATTGTGGTCTACAACAATATAAGCTTTGAGTTTTAAAAACTGACCATTATGTTTTGTTTTATAGTAATTTGACAACGATGAAATCAATAAAGGAACGTGGAGTCTGTGCATTTCTCAGTTTTGGAGGTATACGTCATGATAACTGTGGTATAAAGCACCCCTGTGTCTGTGAAAAGAGAATGGATAAATTCTCTGATTCAGGTTGCAGTATAAAGGAAAAGTAAAAATGGAACATTTTTCATCTTTGTTGGTTTCCTGGGATGATTTGTGTCTACTTAATGACTGAATGTCTTTACCACAGTGCTGTGGGATGTTCTGTATGACAAATATGTTAATAAAGCACTGATTGGCCAGTAGCCAGACAGGAAGTATAGGCGGGACTAACAGAGAGGAGAATTGAGGGAACAGGAAGGTGGAGGAGGAGACTGGCTGGAGCCGCCGCGAGGAGAAGCAAGATGTAAAGTACCGGTAAGCCACGAGCCACGTGGCAAAGTAGAGATTAATAGAAATGGGCTAAATATAAGAGTAAGAGCTAGACAATGATGGGCCTGAGCTAATGGCCAAGCAGTTTAAATAATGTAAGAGTCTGTGTGTTTATTTTATGAATGGGTTTGGTCAGGGAACCAGGGACTGGCGGGACTTGGGAGCTGGAGAGAAGCTCTCCAACTACACCACAGGACTCAATCAGCCGAGAAAACCAGGTAATAGATGGGAAAGGAAAGAAATTTTCTTCTGAAACCTGACTTAACACAGCCGAAGCCATCGTACTTCTTATAAAAACAGCAGCTTATGTCTGGAGAGAATGAATTCCATTTGTTCCAAGCCTGCAGTATCATTCTCTTTGTTTCCTGGATGTCACACAGATCCAAATACAGAACCATGAAAAACAGCACACACATCTCCTTCTCACTAGGATAAGCCATTTCTATAGCCCACTGCTGTCACATCACAGTTATGAACTAGGATGCAGTTGTGGGTGTCTGTCTGTTAGTTGGTTGGTTAGTGTCTGTTATTTTTCATATGTAGGAGAATTTATTTTTAAAAATCATTGCCTTGCTATAAAATATATTTCCAGATTTGATGAATAGTTCCCAGGCTAGTTCAAGGACTTCATACAACCATCCACAGTCCATATGTGTTCTCATCCTCGCTCTGTCTCATTGATTTGCTGATAAGTTGAGATCACATACATACAGTAATATTAAGTGAGGCCAGCTGGATGTCATGGCTCAAATTTATAATCTTAGAGATACAGGAGTTTTGGTGCATCCTATATCTGCATAGTAAGTTTGAGGTTACTTGGGGTACAGAGTGATACTTTCTCATGAAGCATAATAATAGTGATGGTGGAAATAATAAAACTAAGCTGTCCATGGACATTTACTAGGGACAATCCATTTCTTTTATAGCATCATACTAAAATAATAAATCTCAAGAGAATTAGTATTGACCAAGTAATATGCTCTACTCCATAACCCATATTCATATTTGTCAATTTTCTGCATCATATCAGTGTCAATATTTCCTCACATTCTCTATCACTACATGAATTCACTTGTAATGTCCTTTAGATCTAAAACTGTTAGTGACTTATGATGTCTGTTTTTGAACCTTGATATTAAAAAAATCAACTTTTACCTTGTATTGTATATGTAACAAAATATACTCACTCTAGGCCATAAGCAATTTGAGTTTTAAAAACTAAGTACTTACATTCAAAAATCACTGTACAGGCTATTTTTATGTCATCTTGATACAAGTTAAATACATCTGAGAGGGGAACCTCAATTGAGAAAGTGCCTCAATAAGATCTGGCTGTAGGCAAGCCTTTAGGGGATTTTCTCAATTAGCAATTGTTTGGGTGGGCCCAGCCCATTGTGAGTGGTGCCCTCCTTGGGCTGGTGTTCCTGGATACCATAAGAAAGGCGGCTAGGCAAGCCATGGGGAGCTTCCAGTAATGAACAATCCTACATGGTCTCTTCATCAGCTTCTGCCTCCTGGTTCCTGCCAGGTTTTAGTGCTTGTTCTGACTTCCTTCAGCGATGGATTGTTAATTGGAATGGTAGCAAAACAATCCCTTTCATTCCCAAAATGTTTTGGTCATGGTGTTTCATCACAGCAATGGTCCTCCTAACAGAACAATAAAACCCTATGAGGTACATTATCTTTTTACCACCCAAAGTCCTTTTCTGCCCCTTGGCCTCCCCACCTGGGCCCAGGTAAGTAGCTATATGTTCTCTTGTACTGTAAATTAGTAAGGCATATTCCACATGTTAAGTACAGATTTGTGATTGGCTCCTTATTTCTTTGCCTCTTTTTGTTATGAATTACCTGTGCTGATGGGTAGAGCCAAGGTGCCCACAGCAGGTGAGAGACAGAGATGTGTGGGAGACCAGTCCACACATTTATTTACCCCAGGGACTCTTGAGGAATGAGGGATAAGAGACTTAGTTAGAAATAAAGGGGAAAGAAATGGAGAAAAAACACAGGATAGACTTGAGTGGGCCTGGATCCTTATCCACCAGCTCAGAACTTTATTGCAAAGGTCTATTTATAACAATGCCAAGGGGTGGAGCAAAAGACCTCCCCCTTGCTAGTTACAGTCAAGTGTAGACCCTTACAAACACCTGATACTCAAGCCCGTGGTCTAATCAACCTCTTATGCAGTCTCGCTGGGTACAGCCACTAGGAAACCAAGTGGGCTACAACAGAGATGCCATGCAGACAGCTCTGTGAAGAGTTTATTTGGTGGGGTGAAGAGAGTGCGGGAGAGAAAGAGGGAAAGAGAGAGAAGGGGGAGGGGTTGAGAGATGCACACCTCATGGGAGGAAAGTGGAAGAGAAAGGAGAGAAATGGGTAGTTTTTCATTAAGAATAGGCTTTTATTGGCCGGGCAGTGGTGGCGCATGCCTTTAATCCCAGCACTCGGGAGGGAGATGCAGGTGGATCCTTGTGAGTTCGAGGCCAGCCTGGTCTACAGAGCGAGATCCAGGAAAGGCGCGAAGCTACACAGAGAAACCCTGTCTCGAGAGAAAAAAAAAAAAGGCTTTTATTGATTGGATTACCCTTGGTGCAGTGGGGAGAGGCTTGGATCTGCCTTGGCTCAGTGTGCCGGACACTGCTGACTCAAAAATATTAAATTTTTGAACCCCTAGAGTTATACTAAAACCAGTCTATCCTGTACCATGAAGTCTGTGAATGAGGCATAGCTATCTGTAACTTTAATAGGAATCTTATTAATGAACTGTCAGTAATCTTGGGATTGGGGCTGTCAAACTGATACACGCTAGTCATCAAACATCATCAAATCTGAGAAGGATAAATTTAAGAGGTGAGACAGCTTTTTAGCTACCTGGCCTGGGCCACAATCCTAAGTCTCTCTGTAGTCATTGGGGGCTTGGACAGAAGCCTCCAAAGGAACACTTGTTCAGCTGATAAGCTGAGATGATCTGAGAGATTTTTCTGTAGAGTAGAAATTTGGGAAGGTCATCCTACCTGTCTTGGCAGACAGAACGATCTATCCCTGTTGCTCCTCTTTATTCAGTCTGGTCAGGATCTCAGCATTTTTCTGCATGGCTGGCCTTGCCACAAGCTTCCAGGTAGAGGTTCTGTGGCCATGTATCTTCTTGGAGATGATACAGGATGCTGCCAGGAGCTGACATGTCTCTTTACCATAAAAATCCTTTATATTAAATAACATATTCTCAGATCTCTACAGGTGTTTGAGGATTGGGGGAACAAATTTTTTTATATCTTTGAGAAAATATATATATATATATATATATATATATTATATATATATATATATATATACTTAAATCTGAATATACAGGTTTCCCAGTTAGTTACAGCTTAATGAAGTTAGCAAGGGCAGGGGGGTTAACTTTCTTAAGCCTGAATAGACCTTGAGTGAGGAGAGACATTCTTTAAGCTGTTGGCAGTGATATCTGAATCTATTACCATTTTTCAGACCCTGTAGCTGTAGTTCTGATCTTTGAGTACAGCCAGATTATAATCCTGAATGACTTATACAGAAATAATTATTTCTTAAGCTGTTTCCTGAGAAGGCAAAGATGGGAGGCAGGGAAAGATCCCAAGACAGAATGAGAACAGAAGAAAAGGGGCTTGTGAATCACAATGCAGCCCAACTCTGAGAAAAGGACCCTCTGAGAAAAGGGAAAGTACCCTCTTGGTAGACTCTATGCCAGGGTTTTTTCATTTGACCCAGCATTTCAGGCTGTTTTGGAGCAGGAACATGGGACGATGTATTCTCTTCTGGAAGTGCTTTGAGCTGGTATTGGGATGCTGTTGTCAGGATCCTCCAAAATGTTGGAAGGCTTAGTCAAAGGCTGGGCAAATGGTATTTGTCATCTGATCTAGCAGTAGAGGAAGAAAATAATTATGTTTGGCTGGGCAGGTCAATATCATATAGACAAGAATCTCTGCTGACATCTGTAGCTGCTTCAATGTTTATGTTAGACTGCTGAAATATAGACTAGAGGTGAGAGTTAAAATTTATAATTTATTTGAAATCTTTAGGTGTATAGTTTTGGTAACTGGTGACCAGGAGAAAGAAAAATATATCTGAAAAGCTGCAGTAGTCTCATACTTTAAATTTAAAATCCGGAGCTTGTGACTCAAAATGTATCAGAATTGTATTAATGCTAAGATCTGAAATTTTAAAACCTTAATATAATGATACTACCTCTCCAGGGCCTCACCAACACTAGCAGTGGTGGAGGAATGAATGCCAGGCGCCAACTGAACTTTCCTCCACCCAGATGGCTGGAGCCAGAGAAAGGCGGCTGGGAACGCCAGGCCAATGAGCTGGCAAGTTGGCTATATCATCAGCATGTAGTTCCTCTGATGCCTGGAGGGGAGCTTATACGTCTCTGGGTCCCACCTGCATGGGCAGCTAAGGAGGATGGAATGGCAGACCACAACTGAACCTCCCTCTGCCTGCCCAGGTGGCTTGAGTGCAGGGCGTACTGCCCATGCTGCCCTTTGTAAAGATGGCAATGAGGTCATATGACCCGCTTGTTTTGACCTTAGCCAAGATGGTCCCATCTGATCATGTGATCACTTGTATCAAATATGGCACCTGACCATGCGTTCATGTCCCCAGTAACAGTGGCAGCAGCAGAGGAAAGGCAGGCTGCCAGAGGAGGGAGGGGCCTGGCCCAAATGGTGGTGGTGACAGCAGCAGCAGAAATACTGTCAAGTGAACAGATATTTCTATGGTTAGTCCACTACCCATTTCACTCAGCTACCAGTAGGGAGGAGCCCCTAGTGGTGGCAGAGCAGCCAGCGGAACAGGGAAAGGGCCCTACTCCAAAGTCCCATGGGTGGAACAGGAAGTCCTGGCAACAGGGCTATGCAGCAGAGAGAAAAGATTTAAGATAGAATTACTGATAAGGATAGGAATTAGAGGCAAGGGGTACATGCCATGTAAAGGAACCTGGTGACCAGTGCTGGGGATATCTTTCTGTATGCTCTGAATGTATTGCTCTGATTGATGGATAAATAAAATGCTGATTGGCCAGTAGCCAGGCAGGAAGTATAGTGTAGGCCAGATAAGGAGAGAGGAGAATTCTGGGAAGTGGAAGGCTGAGTCAGGAGTAGCCGGCCAGACACAAAGGAAGCAAGATATAAAAGTCCTGGTAAGCCACAAGCCACATGACAACTTATAGATTAATAGAAATGGGTTAATTTAAGATATAAGAACTAGAACACAAGAAGCCTGCCACGGCCATACAGTTTATAAGTAATAAAATCTCTGTGTGTTTACTTGGGCCCAATCGGCTGCAGGACTGGCAGATGAGAGAGATTTGTCTCGACCTTGGCCTGAGCCGGACTGGAGTAAACTCTAGCTACAGACAGGTGATGATGTAATTGTTTAGCAGGAGGCTGGAGGAACATGGGGGACATGGCAACAAGGAGGGAACTGGGAGAGGATTTTTTCACAGTGAAGTAGAGAAGGTCCAAGGGCTGGAATCTCTAATGTCTCAGAAATTCAGCAAGGACCAATGGCACAAGTTGCTCAGTGGACCATTGTCCAAAGAGCAGGGGTTGAGGGGCAGGAGCCCGAGTGCGACACAGCCATCTCCGTATGCCATTGCATAGGGATGGGGGCTAAGGGCTGTGAGCCTGACAACAGCAACCAAAACAAGACTGACCTCCAGCATCCCAGAGAGTCAGCCAACAAAGGTCTCAAGATAGCTAAAGGATTGTCACACAATAGCTTTGGGTCATGCAGGGGCAAAGACCCAAGGGGCTTAAAGCCCAAAGGCGAAGTGGTCAGCACTATGATACGAGTGAACCCTCAGTTGTGGGAAAATGCCCAAACGGAAAGCTCATCGAAGAGGGAGGGAGCTTACCTATCCAATAGGGTGAAGAGTTTCCAATGGTCCTCCAGCCAGAAACATGGTGGGTGGCACAGGTTCCCAAAACTCCTCAAGACTGCTGGTGGGCAGGAGAAAGCAGTGGGATTGCCTGGCAACCCTGGGCGCCAATGTTATGAATTATAAACAAATGCTGGTAGGTAGAGCCAAGGTGCCCCACAGCAGGTGAGAGACAGAGATGCCATGCAGATTAATACTCAGTGAAGAGTTTTATTTGGTGTGGGAAAGAGAGAGATAGGGAAAGGGAGAAGGGCAAGGGGTTTGAGAGGTGCGCACCTCGAGCGAAGAAAGCAGAACAGAGAGAAGAGAAGAGAGAGAAATATGCAGAGTTTTCCCCCTAAGAACAGACTTTTACATCAGGGTGGTGCCAAGGGACGGGATCAGAATATTAACACTTTTGCTATTATTATTATTATCATTATTATTTTTAGCCAACTCAAACTTTTTTCCACAGATCAGTGGTTCATTGTTTTTGTTACAAAGCACTTTTCTGTTACTCAAATGTTTCATAATATTTTGGCATTCACATATGAATAGATGATATGTTTCAAATTTTAACAATTATGAATAAATTTCTCATGCTAATTTGTGTTAGTCACTGTGTGAACATATATTTAATTCCTTTTAGTAAACATCTAGAACTCTGATATTAGAATCCTTGTGGTAAGTGCAGTTTTATTTAACAAGGAACTTCTAGCATGTTTCACATGATACATCATCTTACTTTCTGTGCAACATGGGAGAGTTCCCTTTGACCCTCATCTTTGCCAACACTTGATATTATCAATGCTTTGGGTTTTTACCAGTGTGATGAATTGAGAAATTTACATGTCTCTAAGAACTAATGATACCAACCATCTTTTTTCAAGTACTTATTGGTCACTTTTATGTTTTCCTTTGTCAAATATGTTTATATTTTCTCACCTCCTATTTGTCTGTCCTCTAATTGTAACATTGTAAAGGGTTTCTGTATCAAAATAATTTGTACACATTGTGTTTGATAGAATTATGTGCTGTAATAGTCTGCATGTTCAGAAATAAATCATTTAATAATATAAAATTTAAATTTCATTCAAGTTTGACTTATCACTTTATTATGATTTCATAATAAGCCTTTAGTATGAAAAGTTTCTTAATTCAAATTTGCATAGATTTTAACAGCATTATTTTACCTAGATATTATATAGTCCCACCTTCCACATTTAGCTCAAGGTAATAAATTTTTTCATTTGGATATTTTATTTATATCTTCTCTCTCTCTCTCTCTCTCTCTCTCTCTCTCTCTCTCTCTCTGTGTGTGTGTGTGTGTGTGTGTGTGTGTGTGTGTGTGAGAAAGAGAGAGAGAGACAGAGACAGAGACAGAGACAGAGAGAGATCATATGCCATGTGAGTACGGGTACTTCAGAGGCCAGAAGAGGGCATTGGATCCCTTGGACCTGGTCTTTTAGGAGGTTGTGAGCCACCCAGGTGCTGTGAACTGAACTTAGGTCCTCTGTATGAGTAGCACGCTGCCTCCTCTTTTAAAAATCATAACAGACACTTATTGAATACTTCAGGAGAGATGTTTTAACTATATTTTATTTTGAATACATTTTAGATAGATATTTTTAATACAATCTATTCTGATTATGGCTGACCCTCCCTCATCTTTTCCCAGATCCTCCCTGCTTTCCTCACCTACCCAGATTCATATTCTTTCTTTCTCTCTCTATTTTGGATACAAACTTGCATCTAAATAATAATAATAATAATAATAATAACAACAACAACAACAAAATAAAGGTAGATAAAATAACAAACAAAGCACAATGGAGCAAAATGAACAGAAGAAAAAGAGCCAAAGAAAAAGCCCAAAAAACTCATACAGACACAGAGACAGACACATTTACACACACAGAAATCCCATAACAGCACAGAACAGGAAACAGTAATATGTATACAAAGGACCTGTAAGGAAAAAAAAATGCTCTGACAAAGCATTATGAGACAAACAACCTCCAAAAATGACACTGAGTTCATTTTGTGTTGATCTTCTACTGATAGGCATGGGGCCTGGTCATAAGAGTGCTTGTAGTATCTCAGAGTCATTTTGATTTGCATTTTCCTGATGGCTAAGGATGTTGAACATGTCTTTGAGTGTACTCAGCCATTGAAGATTCCTATGTTGAGAATTCTTTGTTTAAATCTGTACCCCATTTTAAAATTGTATTATTTAGTATTTTGATGTGTAGTTTCTTGAGTTCTTTACATATTTTGGAAATCAGCCCTCTTTCAGATGTGGGGTTGGTAAAGCTCTTTTCGATTTCTGTAGGCTGCCCTTTTGTCTTATTGACAGTGTCCTTTGCCTTGAAATGCAAATCAAAATGCCTCTGAGATATCATTTTACACCTATCAGAATGGCTAAGCTCAAAACAATAACAGCAGCTGATGTTGGAGAGGATCAGGACTAAGGGAAACACTCCTCCACTGCTGGTGGGAGTGCAAACTTGGACAGCCACATTGGATATTGGTATGATAAGATAAAAAGGGAGATTATAGAATCTACTTTTAAAAAGGAACTACTTGTTTTAAATAAGATAAGTAATGAAAATTTTTTGGTCTGTGTTTATCAGATGTTACTGGACTGGACATTGTTAATATAATGGACTAGACATCGTTAATGTAATCTTGAATATATGTATTGTATATACTTATTAGTTTTTCTTGTATTAGTTATAAGCTTTTTTAATTTTAGACAAAAAGAGAGGAAATGTGGTGGTATTGTGTTCCCCAAAATATTGTGTACCTTCATAAACTTATCTGGGGTCAGAGACAGAACAGCCACAATATTAAATATAGAGGTTAGGCAGTGGTAGCACACGCCTTTAATCCTAGCATTCCAGAGGCAGAAATCCATGTGTTCAAGGATACACCCAAGCATGGTGACCCACGCCTTTAATCCCAGTAAACCAGCCTTTAATCCCAGGGAGTGGTGGTAGAAAGCAGAAAGGTATATAAGGTGTGAGGACCAGAAACTAGAGGCATTTGCCCTGGAGAGGCATTTGCCCTGGAGAGGCATTTGGCCTGGAGAAGCATTTGGGCTGGTCAAGCATTCAGGCTTCTAGCAGCAGTTCAGCTGAGAGCCATTTGGATATGAGGACACAGAGGCTTCCGGTCTGAGGAAGCAAGACCAGCTGAAGATCCGGCAAGGTGAGATAGCTGTGGCTTGATCTGTCTCTTTGACCTTCCAGTGTTTGGCCCAATATCTGGCTCAGGTTTGATTTTATTAATAAGACTTTTAAGATTCATGCTACATCGCTTTCCCAGAAAATTTGGAATCAATCTACCTCAAGGTCTAGCTATACAAATAATCTCCCTTGAGACCCAGCTATAGTCAATCATACCACAAGACACTTGCTCAAATATGCTCATAACAGCATTATTTGCAATAACCAGAACCTAGAAACAACCTAGATGCCCATCAACCAATGAATGGATAAAGAAAATGGGGTAAATTTACACAATGTAGTATTACTCAGTGGTAAAAACCTATGACACCATGAAATTTGCAGACAAATGGATAGAACTAGAAAAAAATCACCCTGAGTGAGGTAACTCAGACCATTAAAGACAAACATGGTATGTATGCACTTATAAGTGGATATTGGCTGTAAAGGATAACCAGGCCACAATCCACAGCCTCAGAGAAGCTAGGTAACAAGGAAGGCTCAAAGAGGGATGCATGGACTTCACTGAGAAGGGGAAATAGATGAGATCTCCTGGGTAAACTGGGGGTAGAGGGAGATGGGAGGATGAGAACATGAGGGATTGGGTTGGGCAAATTGGGGGCAGCCATGAGGAGAAGAGTAATGAAAAAGATATCCTGATAGGCTGGGCCATATGAGGAGTAGGGAGAAACCTGGTGCCAGGGAAACTCCCAGGAATCCACAAGATGACCCCAGCTAAGACTCCTAGCAATGGTGGAGAGGGTGGCTGAACTGGCTTTCTCCTATAATTACACTGGTGACTACCCTAGTTGTCATCAGAGAGCCTTCATCCAGTAACTTATTAAAGCAGATGCAGAGATCTACAGTCAAGCACTGGGCTGAGCCCCGGAAGTCCAGTCTAAAAGAGGGATAAGGGACTGTACGAGCCAGGAGGGTCAATGTCATGATCAGAGAAACCATAGAGACAGCTGACCTGAGTTCATGGGAGCTCATGGACTCTGGACTAACAGCTAGGAAGTCTGCATGAGACTGACCTAGGCCTTCTGCATGTGGGTGACAGTGTGTAGCTTAGTCTGTTTGTGGGGCTCCTAGCAATGGGATGAAGACGTATCTCTGGCACTTGAACTGGCTTTTAGGAACTTATTTCCCATATTTGGGTGCCTCACCCAGTCTTGATGCAGGGGGAAGTGCTTGGTCCTGCCTCAACTTGATATGCCATGCTTTGTTGACACCCATGGGAGACCTGCCCCTTTCTGAAGATGGAGACCCGCTGCTTTCTGAGACAGAGGAGGAGTTGATGAGGGGGGTAGGTAGGAGGTGGGGGGATGGAACTGGAGGAGAGGATGGAGGAGAAACTGTGGTCCATATGTAAAATAAATAAAAAATTAATAAAAATATTGCAATATGTCAATGACCAAAAAAATGGTTTGTGTACCCAGTGAGACTATGTCAGAGAAAACTAATTTTTCATTTACAAGTGCTTATCAATTAGAGAGAGCTTCTGTGTTAGGGATATGCATTTGTTTCCACTTCCCCTTTTGGTACTGGGATTCCATAAGGCTCAGACCTGGGCAGGCCCTGTGCATACTGCCATAGTCTCAGTGAGTTCATATATGCATCAGTTCTCCAGTGTTTGGAAGACCTTGTTTCCTTGGTGTCCTCCATCATCTATGGCTTTTATACTCTTTCTGACTTTTCTTTCATAGGGTTCCCTGAGCCTTGAGGGGAAGCATTTGTTCATGACATACCATGCAGAACTGAGTGTTCCAAAGTCGATCACTCTCTGCATTTTGTCTGGATGTGAGTCTCTGTATTTGTTCCATCTTCTGTAGTAAAGAGTCTCCTCATAACAGATGCTGTGTACTGACACCAAGCCAGGGGCAGGAAGGAGTAGCCTGGGCTCAGTATCTTACTTCCAAGGGTTAGAGAAGGATTCTAATAATAATGAAGCATGTAAGAGTCTATGGTACCAGTGCATCATCATCCCCTATCTTCAAAATGTATAAGCTACAGTCCTGGCAGTTCTATTTACATCCACTCCAGTATTTATTGTTCATGATGAAATAACATTTCAAGCAGCAGCAGAACCAGTGTCTTTCAACATTGGGCCTACAATAGAGAAGGCGAGTGGTAAAAATTCTTACTTTCTAGTATTCTATTATTAGAGCACTGGGTTGTTTTTTGTTTGTTTGTTTTGTTTTTTGAAACAGGGTTTCCCTGTGTAGTTTTTGTCTGTCTTGGATCTTGCTCTGTAGACTAGGCTGGCCTTGAACTTACAGAGATCTGCCTGGCTCTGCCTCCCGAGTGCTGGGATTAGAGGCTTGTGCCACCACTGCCCAGCCTTAGAGCACTGTTTTAATCAAACATCCATAACTAAGTAAAATTTCAGAGCTCTAAGAAATTGAAATTCCAGAAAGTTGACATGTTGACAGATCACTGTACACCCATGTTCTATGCAGTGTTTTTTATGAGTAGATATATAGGAATAGCAGATGTGTCCATTATATATCTATATCTATATCTATCTATCTATCTATCTATCTCTATATCTATATCTATATATCTATATAAAATAGCAATGAGTAGAAAAAATGTAGCACATACACACAAAGGAATACTATTTATCCTTTAAAAGAAAGTAAATTGGCTGGGCATGATGGTTTATGACTATAATTTGAGCACTACACAAAGATAGGAGGATCACCACCAGTTTGAGGCCAGCCTAGGCTAAGTGGTGACTTCCATGCCAGCCTTGGCTATAAAGTAGATTCTAAGACATCCTGGGCTACAGAATGAAACCATGTCTCACACCTCAACACCTCAAAAGAGATGCTCAACTAACTGACAGACATGGTTGAACTAGAGGATGATGTGCAAAGTGAAAAAGTCAGGCTCAGGACCATACTTTAGGACTCAACTGAGAAAAGGTTTCTAACACAACCCAACACTAAGAAGCAGAGGCTTGTGAGATACTAGAGCTGGAGTATGGAGAACAAACACTTGCTGTACAGAGACAGTTGCAAGGATGATGGAATTCTAGACCCGCGGTAATGTACTGTGCCCCCAGTTAATCCACATATACTGTGCACTTAAGGTTGTGTTGTGGTCTGTGTTAGATGCTCTTACCTTAAGAGAAATAAAAGGCACATGAGGGAGCTTTTGAAGGAGTTAGTCTATTCTCCTGATTATGTTGATGCCTTCAATCTGTGCCCATATACCCAAACACATCAAGTTAAATACATTAAAATGTATGCATTTTGTGTAGCGATAATATCTTGATACGATTATTTTGTTTGGTGAGGGACTGAGGATGGCCATGCTCTATTAATAAAGTTTATCTCCGACCATTGTTTTCCTGTGAAGATGTATCATTGTGTTATCTCAGGCTGGCCTGGAATTTGCTGAACTGTCCAGATTGTCCTCAAATTTATAATTCTCCTGTCTCAGTCTCCTAAGAACAGGTACTACAGCAATATGCTACCATTTACAGATGATGAAGTTCTTTTAAAATAATGACACAAAACCTTTTTCTCGGCTCTGAAATATTTCAAAACATTTTTGGAACTTTTTCTTTTCTTATCACATATTTTATAATGTTGCAGTTTTAAAGATATTATTAGTCCTTGCATAATAATAATTGCCAACCCATATCATACATAAAAGCTCTTTGTAAACTCTAAATTCTGAAAATAATATTTAATAATGAATGATAAACTGTATCAACTAAAGTTAACCAGTCATGATGCAAGGTAACAAAGTTTCCTTGTAATGCTTGACGTTTGTCTTTCTGGCATCATTTACTGTGTCACTGACAGAGTTACTCAAATGTGGATACCATTTTGAAGCTCCCAAATATGCTACAGGGAGCTTCACCATGGTTACAACTACCTCATACCCAAAAAGAAGGGAAAAAGACATACACACAATTATTTTTATGACTGTATCCATATAAATGTTCTAAGTTCATTTCAGCCTAAGAATTTTGTAAATACATTCTTATTGGAAACTTCTATGTTCTGTCAGCAACAAAGTTAGAGACTCAAATTTGCCCACTGACCAAAAGAACATGAATTATCAGCTGTGCTAACTTACAATTACATCCCCTTGAAGCAGTAGAAGCCAGAACAGCCACTGAGTTCTAGAACCTATAAGATTCTCCTAATTCAAACAGGGGTGTCTGGGGTCCCAGGCCCTTCTATAAGATAAGGAAACCCCAGGACATTAACCCAAAGATCATGAGCATTGTAAGCTCCAAATTGGACTTCAAATCTTATGGAGAAATAACAATACAGGATAATACAATTCTTTATTCAAGATTCTCCATCCCCCATGTCTGTGCACTGTATGAAATCTAAAACAACATTAGTTTCTGCATAACATCTGTTCTGTTTTCTGTTGAGGGAGTCCAGATGGTCTCTGAGGGCATCACACTCTATAGACTTATTTCTCAACATTTCTTCACTTAAGTGACTGTCATTTTGCATGGTTCTGCATTTTTGATGGAAATTAGAGTTTTCTGCAACTCATGTTTTTCTTGACTATACTGAGAAACTAAAATTAGTAGCAGATATAACACCTAAATGTTCATAAGGAGTAACTATTGAAATTAAATATAACAGAAAAAGCCCATGTTGACAACAAACACATATCATTACTTTAACTGGTACTTTGACATTTAGAAAGTAACACCTCAATTAACTAATTATATGAATGGAAATAGAAATTTCTCTTTAATGTAAAGTAAACAATACAGCTGAATAAAATTATGGTGGATGTACCACAGTCCAATTATTGCATTTTTCACAGCACAAAACTTTTAAATAAATACTTCAGTAAAATATTCAATAAATACTTAACACAGCATGAACATGTGAACTAAGAAACATTAAGATATGGCACAATTCTTATTGGAAGAGAGAGAAAGCAAAATAGCCAACGTACATAGCCATGTCTTAGCACAGCCTGGGAGTGATTTCCTATAAAGATGTGAAGAAATCCAATAAAGCTTAAACTTTAATGTCTCTGTACAGATGAAGTCTTTTCAACTAACCATGTCCTTAATATATACAGAGGAAAATAAAAAAAAATCATCATTTCTTTTACATACCTGTTTCTCACAGAATGTTTACATAAGATTTATAATCATCTAAACTCAGAAAGCAGACTATCACAAAGTCCTCAAAAAGCAACAATACCAAGAATGAGACAGAACAAAACAGCTTCCTACAGCCCCAGAGTTAATAGAACATATATGTATGAGAGCAGAACACTATAGTATGTCAGGAAAAAAAAAAAAAAAGAAGTCCAGATCTATCTGGCACATTCCCTGATTATAGGCAGAACAATCAATGGACAGAGTGTATTATCTGCATAATTACTCACTGTGTGTCACCAACACTACAATGGCGACCAGCAGAATGAAACAAAGGATTTCTGGAGGTATTGCAATGAGGTGCCAAGGGACTGAACACTCTTAATCAAATCAAATAAACGAACAAAAACAAAGCAAGAAAATAATCACCATGAAAAGAGCACATCCTGTGGTGGTATTGTGTTCGCCAAAATATTGTGTACCTTAATAAACTTATCTGGGGTCAGAGACAGAACAGCCACAATGTTAAACAGAGGTTAGGGAGTGGTGGCACACGCCTTTAATCCTAGCATTCCAGAGGCACAAATCCATGAGTTCAAGGATACACCCAAGCATGGTGACCAACGCCTTTAATCCCAGAAAGCAAGTCTTCAATCCCAGGGAGTGGTGGTAGAAAGCAGAAAGGTATATAAGGTGTGAGGACCAGAAACTAGAGGCATTTGCTCATAGAGGCATTTGCCCATAGAAGCATTTGGTGTGGTTAAGCATTCAGGCTTCTAGCAGCAGTTCAGCTGAGAGTCATTCGGATATGAGGACATAGAGGCCTCCAGTCTGAGGAAACAAGACCAGCTGAGGATCCGGCGAGGTGAGATAGCTGTGGCTTGTTCTGTCTCTCTGACCTTCCAGCATTTCACCCCAATACCCGGCTTGGGTTTGATTTTATTAAGACTCTTTAAGATTCATGCTACAACATCCAATAATAATTATAATTTTGTATACTATGGAAACAAGGAACTATTGGTCTGTAAAAGTTTTACAGAAGTCTACAAACTCACTGAATATGTGCTTTCAAAATTTGTAGATTTTCACCTAAAATGTACCCACTGTAGAAATTCTGTGTGTGTGTGAAGTTTCACAGAACTTCAAACTATTTTTACCTTTGGCTTTGTATTCTCAATCCTCCTGACTCAGCCTAGAGTAGCCATATGACAGGCACACGCCCCTCACCCAGTTCTACAGGATCAAAAGTGCATCCTTCAGAAAGCACTGGAGGCACAGACACAGCCCAAGTAGACAATCCCAACCTGGAGCATGCAGTGCACCAAGGGAGTGTAACTGAGGATAAGGAGGAAGGAAGCAGGGGTGGGTGTTCTTGAGAACTGTAGGGAACCGTGGTTGTTCTGAAGCTGACTTGTATACAGGTCCATCCTTAAAAGGGCCTAAAGTTAAACCTCTCTATTTTTTTCCCCATAAGTTCTGTTTTTCTGCTAGGCTATACTAAACATCTTCGTGTGTCTGAGGTGTTGGAAATCTGAAAGCTAAGCCTCTGATTATCACTCTGTCAAAGAAGTTAAAGTTCTCAGCTTGGAGTTCAACTGTTACAGTTCATTCAGAGCAAGCAGAAAAAGAGAACAGAAAAGTGAGATTTCCTCTTTTTTATTAATAAACTTAATTATTCTTTGACATTTCTGAAAACGCATAATGTGCTTTAGTCATCCCCATCCCCACTACCCTCTCTCATCCCCTCCCTTCCTCTGCAGCTTCTTCCCAGGAAGTGACTTCCTCCTCTGATAGACTGCTTTTGCTGTTTGGTTGCATTAGATGTTGGAAATATTTAAGAAAATTAAAACACCTTCTGCTAGAATAAATTATTGTTTCTAATGCATATGTTACATTTCTTTAAGATTTCATTTTTTTTCTAGAACATTTGGTGTTTCTTCAGATTCTAGTTTTTCACTTTTAAAGTTTCAGAATTCCTCTTTACTAAATGATAAAAACCTCCTAATGGTTTCTCAAATTTGATGGAATGTATTAACTTTTCATTTGTCAATTCTCAAGAATATTTTTATTATAGAAATCTAATGATCTCCGCTAACTGGCTGGCTTTCTCTGTTACCAACTAACAGATAAACACAGTTATTGTTTTCTTTTCTTTTTTTCCTTTTGAAAAATGATTACTTAATTTTTAAACTTATTTTTGAACAATTTTGTACATGGTTACTCTCCCACTCATACTCATTTATCTCTCTCCTCCCCCTGTGCATCACCAAGCCCAGAAAAAATGGAGGGTTATTGTTCTCCATACTAGTCAGTAGGATATTGTTTTCAAATGTCAAAAGTTACAATGTATAAAAAACAGGTGAATTTAGACATTTAAAACACTTACCTCTGTGGCCAGCTTCTCTGGACCCTTGAATCTCATCAGGCCTTCCTTTATTCTGCAACTCTGAAGAAGACTTATGGAACCTCACAGTTGTGTAAGCAATCTCCTCATCACTCATCTTGGGAGTAAGTGTAGTATGTTCTGTGTTACAACCTGGCCTTGAGTGATTTCTAAAGAAAAAGTTAAAATGTCTACCTTCAGGAAGGTACCTGGATCTGATGCTACAGTGGGTGGGAAAAACTGGGGTATGATAAACTCCCGTAATGATCCAAACATCCTAAGTCACATGGACTGACCTTGATTTCCACTAGAGGTTAGAAGTCTTTGAAGATTTCTGTTATTTACACCTCTAATGTTCACAGCACTTATTATTAGGAAATACAGAAAGAATTAAAAATTTACTAATAAATTATTGTAATATTGGCATAGCCTATTTGTTTTAAACACACAACATATATAAATTGTTAGGCAAAATTGATGCCACTGAAAATCATTGAAAACACTTTTAGATTATCAATTCAAATGACACACAGTCAAATCTTTCTTAATGAATAATATTTTGATTTAAAATTATTTACACATTGTAGCATGAATCTTAAAAGCTCTTATTAATAAAAACAAACCCAGTGCCAGTTATTGGGGTGAATGCTGGAAGATCAGAGAAGCAGAACAAGCCACAGCCACCTCACCTTGCCAATTCCTCACCTGATCATGTTTCCTCAGACTAGAAGGCTCTGAGTCCTCATCCAGAATGAATCTCAACTGAACTGCTGCTCAAAAGCCTAAAAGCTTAACAGACCTAGTTCCTCGTTTTCATGCCTTATATACTTTCTGCTTCCTGCCATCACTTCCTGGGATTAAAGATGTGTGTCACCATGTCTGGCTGTTTCCTGTGTGACTTTGAATTCACAGAGATCTGTATGGACCTCTGCCTCCAGAATGCTAGGATTAAAGGTATATGTGCCACCATTTTCTGGCCTCTATGTTTATCTAGTAACTGTTCTGTTCTCTGACCCCAGATAAGTTTATTAAAGTGCACAATATATTGGGGGACACAATATCACCACAACACCTTTTTGTTAATTGCAAATATAAAAAAATGTTCTTGCAGTCTTTTCAATTATACATGACTCTCAAAGTTTCCCAGACACCATCTTCAAAACAATATATGAAGGTTAATATGGCTGGTGATTAACATTTTGGGCTCTAAGACACATAATTTTTTTTTGGTTAAAGCCCAAATACTTGAGATATCCAACCTCCCAACCCAACCTTAGGTTACATATTCTTCTCCAGAGTCAGGTCTGGTAAATGCATGGAACTAGGAAAATCCTACTGAGTGGAGTAACCTAGATCCAAGAAGACAAATACTGAATGTTCTCTCACATCTGATGCTCCTAGCTCCAACTCTTCAGACATGCTACAGAACCTGGAGTAACTGCAGCAACCAAGAAAGTAGAAAGGGGTATTACAAGGGTGGAGTGTGGGAGCAATAGAGATGGGCATAGCAGGATACAATCTGAAGTTTAATCTCAAATCATTCCATGTACATGAATATTTCACATATTATATTCTAGTATATAATATTGCCAGAGAAATCTATAAGAAAATAAATTTTGTCACTATAAAGCAATCATTAGCTAATGCCCATGAAGGATTCAATCTTATATCAATATATTATTAAATAGTAAATATTTGTTGTAGTTAGAGTTTTTCTGGTCCTGCCTGGCCCACAAGGTCAGGACAAATCTCTCTCACCCGCCAGTCCTGCAGCTGCTCAAACCCAACCAAGTAAACACAGAGAGACTTATATTTCTTACAAACTGTATGGCCGTGGCAGGCTTCTTGCTAACTGTTCTTATATCTTAAATTAACCCATTTCTATTAATCCATAAATTGCCATGTGGCTCGTGGCTTACTGGTATATTAACATCTTCTCATGGCAGTGGCTGGCAGTGTCTCTCTGCCTCAGCCTTCCACTTCCCAGAATTCTCCTCTCTCCTTGTCCCGCCTATACTTCCTGCCTGGCTACTGGCCAATCAGTGTTTTATTTATTAACCAATGAGAACATCCCACAGCGCTGTTTCTGTCAATGTTACATCTACAATTTGTAACTCACCTTGCCCCTTACATTTATAACTGAGGTGGTAGCCAACAGATAATATAGAAAACAAATAGTACATGTATTGATCTTCTCTAGTTTTCTAATTTATGAAGTTTTCTGAAATTATTCAAATTTTCCCTTATTTGCTGAGAAAAGGAAACTTTCCTTTACAGAATGCTTTTTTAAAATTGTTATTTATTATTATTGGGGTTTTTTTTGGGGGGGAGGTATCTGAGCCATGGTGCATGTGTCCAGCAAGATAACTTTACTGAGGGAGGCCTCTCATTCCACCTTTATGTGGGTCCCAAGGATCAAACTCAGGTCGTCAGTTTGGCTTGTGTAGCAAGTACACTGAGCCAACTTACCTGGCTCCTATTATGACTTCTTCAAGATGGGTAGTATTTAAACATTTAACCCACTCAAAAATAATGAACCTCATAGAACCCTGTACCTTATTTTCTTAGCAGACAGCAAAAGTCACAGCATATTCAGAAAAAATAAATGAGTTCTGAACTCCAGTTTTCACATGCTGCCCCAGTCAACCAGATCTAACACAACCAACAGAGAGGGTCCCCATCAATCCTGCTCTTATGTCAACAGCATCTGAAATTCTCTAGAGAATATTTGATCATGTGATAGAAAAACAATAAAAGCAGCTGTTACCTGTGTCTGGACCCAGAAGTGATTTTGGTGCAGGGAACTGATCCCCCAGCTGGGAGACAAGTTGAACTTCCCTGGACTGATCCTCTTAGAGCTCCAAGAGAAAAGGCAGAAATGAATCACTTCTGAGTGATTCTCCAGCTCAAAAATTTTCAGCCCTCCTCTTGACAGAAACTGAAAAGAGGAAACTGCATGATGAGAGCTGATGTTGACAGAAAGGGAAGAATCAACATACTGTGACAGATGCAGCAAATCATAGCCATTTCTAAGGCTTCTAACTTATCAGTCAAAATTGCACTTTTTTTTTTTTTGGTGAGTAGTTGCAGGACTTGCATATTATCAGTAGTAACCTTTTCTAAGGCCTGTTCTCATCAGTCAAATTTTCATATTTGTCACTCATATCAACCAACTTTTTAGGGATAAAACAATAACTACCAAACCAATGATTATAATTGACACTATGTAAATCCAACCTAAGTTAATTATCCCCTCATTTAATTGTTCCATTTTCAAACCAACCATTGTGAAATCATACAGAGACCTAACTCCCTCCATTGTAATATTGTTTCCCATTTTTTAACGTGGGAAAAACTCTTAAAAAAAAAACTAATTCCCCCCTTTAAGAATTCCCAGTTGTGGAGCCATTACCTATGGTAGGACAGCTTGCAGAACCTTGAAGCAGAGGGGAGAGGCTTGGTACTGCCTCAACTGAATGTACCAGGCTTTGCTGACTCACTATAGGAGCCCTTACCCTTTAGGAGGAGGAGATAAGGGGCATATAGGGGGAGGCTGGAGGGGAGCAGGAGGAAGAATGAAAGGAGGATCTGTGGTTGATATGTAAAATGAATAAAAAATTCTTAAATTAAAAAATTCCTATTAAAAGAAAAGAATTCCAAGTTGTCTCACCAAATATTCTGCTGCTGCTGGTGAAGTGTGAGGCTTGGCTGTTGCTGTGCAGAACCATCAGGCAGAGAACACAGATGGTGCACAGCCTGTCTGAGGTCAGCTACAGCTGCTCTTGCGTAGCTGTGAGCTGAGAGCTTGGTGGTCATTGCAACAATGACACAAGACCGATCAGGTGTCAAGGTGGCTACCTAGTGTGGCAGCAGCCCCAGGCAGAGGTCCAGGCAAAGGCCTCAACCTGTGGGGAGAGGAAGCCAGCTGTCTGAAAAATGGACACCGGATTGTGCAGAAGAAGCACGTGTGCTGGGAGCCGCCAGAAGGCACAGCCAGCCTGTCATGGGAGGGTAAGTACAGTGGCGTTTGGAGCCTAGGTGCCTCTGGAGTTTTGGGCCTCTGGAGTTTGGGTGGCAGCCAGAGAATGTTGTAGAGGGGCTGCAACAGGAAAATCCCAGATTCACTCAGAGGGCTTGGAGAAAGAAAGGAAAAGCCAGCCAGCACCTCAGCTGGGGCAGGTGCAACTCTGGTGGTGGCTGGTGGCTACAAAGCCAGGGGCAAATGACTATCTTGTGAATTTATGCCCCTAGTTGGATGCCAGGTGAAGTGATTATCTAATTATTCTTTATCAATAAAAATTTGGGAATCAGATATCGTAGTAAGAACCTGAAAGTAAGAGGAGGGGAGCAGCCACCAGTGAATTCCTACCTCTTCAGTTTCTTCCTCCGAAAATGCCAAGGTCCTCTCTCAGCCCCATGTTACTACTGTCTGTCTCCTATCTGTGTACAGTCCTCCAAACCTCTATGGTTAATTGTGGCCAGCTAGTGGCTAGCTCTGCCCTCTGACTCCAAGCAAGTTTTATTTGTCAGAATAGAATGAAAATATCACACAGCACTATTACTCTTCAGGGTTTCTGTGAAGAGTTAATAAGATATACAATTAGCTTTTTGTTTTGTTGTTTGAGGCACGGTCTCATTATGTAATCCTGGCTGACCTAGAACTCACTATGTAGACCTGGTTGGTCTCAAATTCCCAGACCTTTGCCTCAAAAGTGCTGGGATTAAAGGTTTGAGCTACCAGACCAAGCCTCACAAATGAAGTTTTAAATCATAGCCTGGCAAATGGATAATAAATGTACATTTAACATTAAACATTATTATTTGAAGTCCAAGACTCAAATCTTTCCTTATCATATAAATTTGAACAAAACACTGAATCTTAAAGACTTTTTTCACATGGTCATTCAGAGAGTGTGTCACCTACTTCTTAGGGTTGGAATACCTGCGATCAGAATACAGACAGAAGAGCTTAGATTTCAGAAAATAATTTTTTTGAGCATTCTAGCCTCCAGAACCTTCTCTAGGACACAAATTGAGCTAGCTTTCTTATCTGACCTTGTCAAAGAGTGCAGGTGTTTGGAAGAACAGAATGGGGAGAGTATGTAAGCAAAAGTGAGGAAACAGATCTATAGCAGTGAGCCAGTACTGCTCTAGAAAAATCTTGTCATTACCCCAAATCTGGGGTTTATGTCACACTGCACATGGAAATATTAATGGTGCTGAGACCTTTTCACATCCTTGGCTCTGCTGAGAGGGTGTCATCCTTATCCCAGAGGCTAAGCACATGCAGGACATGTTTTTTTATGTTTTCTATATATTGTTTGCCTCCTCTAGCATCATGCAAAGTCTGTGAGCAAGAAGTCCAGATCTATTCTGTTCATTACTGTAACTAAAGAACAAATGGGAGATGGGGTGCCAACCAGTGCTCTTGATGAAAGAAAAGGGTAGCTAATAGAAACTAAACACATAATGGACAATTTTTTGATTGTGGACAGAGTCAGGAGGATGCCAAAAAACGTAACGCCAAAGAGAAGCACCCTCCTCTAAGCTCTGTACAACTAAGCTCTGAATTTCTAGGAAAACATAAAGTGTTAATGATCACAATTAGCATTAGAAGACAGAGTCATATAAGACAGAATTGATAGACACTCCCACTGTGGTTTTTTGGCCAAAGTCAAGCACAAAACAGGAAACACCAAAATTCATCTCAACCAATTAATAAAAAGGATAGGTGAGAAACTTGAAGAAAGATTTTGTTTTCTTGACTTTTGTCTTCTAAATTCATTTTTGTGCCAAAAACCTCATACATATACATGCTCATATATATCCAAAATTTAACAATTTAACAAAGGCACAAATATATTAAAAGACAAGTTATCCAAATGAACAGACATATTGTCTAAATCGAATTAAGTCCATTAAATAAATGCTATTTTTAATCATTTAGGTACTTGCTCCCAAAGATATCTTCAGGCCCAGATAATCAAATTTTTAAGAAAATAAAATACAAATCTTACCAAAAATTAAGTTTACAAAAATACAGGAATGACTTTTAAAATTCAAACAAACATATAGTTCCACTGTTTTCTCCATATCATAAAGAGAAAAAGGCTGAGTGTGATGGTGCACACCTTTTCTTCCAGCACTTGGGAGGCAGAGCCAGACAGACCTCAGTAGTTTAAGACCAACCTAGTCTACATAATGAGTTCCAGGCCAGATAAGACTACATACTGAGACTCTGCCAAAAAAAATTTAGAGAATTATATGACTCATATCCATAATTCTATCATGTAAGAGGCAAGAACAGGAGTACTGACAAGAGTTCAAGGCCAGCCTGGGCTACATACTAAGTTCCAGACAGGTGAAAGGAATAGTGTGAGACCCTGTCTGAAACATAAAGCAAATTAAATCGGGGTGAGGGTGGTGGTGGTGGATAAAGTTGTAGGCCATTCTGTTATAAACATAAACACAAATATTCTTTTAAAATATTACCCCAAGAAATAGACAATATGGAGAAATGTCATGATATATTTATGCAATGGCATGGCTATGACACTCTTGAAGTTACAGCATCTTTAGTTGCTTGCTTAGGGTCTTTATCAGACCAAGCCCACAAATAGTCATTCACAGATAGGGAGCAGTTTTTGAAGCCCCATCCTCCAATGCCATTATTTTCTGTCTGTGGCTTCTGGAAGAGAGGAAGTTACCATTTTTCAGTGATGTAATCACTCTTGAGTTACTGTGACTCCAGTGGATAACTCCACACCCATGTGCCTGTGATTGTGGCAACTTAAATAGTCAGAAAATGAAAACAGAACTATAAGAAAGACATGAAAGTGGGATTACCACTCTACAGGCAAAGGGTTGATGGGGGTAGGCAGGTATCAGAGGTGAGGAGGATAAGTGTGAGTAAGATATATTAAATACATGTATGAAATTGCAAAACACTAAATTAACTTTCATACAAACACACATTTCAAGCAGGCAAAGCTATATAAAATGATAATATATATTAATGAGCAAATGTGATTTTTTTACCACATGTAGAAATTCATTTAACACTCAAACAACAATGGACACATTTTCTATAGGTATAAATAAAAATATTGAAAAGGCAATTTGATGTTATGTCAATTGCTCTAAACAATAGTGTTTAGGCCCCACTTGAGAAAAGTGACCTGACTATCCATGGATTTTGATCAGATTCATACTAAGAGAAATGAAACCTTTTCTGTGTAGTGGGCCTCATATCCAATCAGAGAGTAACTGTTTGCCCCCATAATAGTTATAGCACTATTGCACCAATGGGCATAACTTGCCTGGCAGCTGGTTTTCTAGCTGTTAAGTTTATAGCTGCACAAGAATGTTGGTGGATTTTCTCCCTCCATAGCCTATATCACCTCCTGTGTCTGTGTATACCAGCCAGCAGCAAGAAAGCTTTCAGGTGTGTTCCAACTTGATTTCACTATGTCCTGCAAACTAGATGTTCAGCAATAGCATCTTATAATACAGTTCTGGTGAGGAGACAAAAGCAATAGCAATATCCTGTGCTACTTCAGAGAAGTATCCTACCTCTGCACTGGGACTTTTCTTTGATGCCCTATATCTTTTGGAATTGCCAAATTCCATTCAGCTGCAGTTACCAGTACTGGGCCTGCACAAGTTTCAGTCTGTCAACAGTCAGTCTTGGGTGGGGAAACGATTCATGGAACATTATTCATCCCTGGGGAACTACTGGTATTGACAAATGCTGGGAGAAGGATAATTATTGTCTTACATTTTGTTCCTATGAGTGAGTACACCAGGATGTATGAATATAGTCTTTCACCTGCACCCTGCAGGGCTCCAAGGATTGACCTAACTGGGGCAGTGAGCAAAAGAACAAAAGACAGACAAAGCAAAGCTGTGATCTGGTGGTCTGGTCTCTGTGATGGAGGAGATGGGCACCCTGGAAGCATGGCTTGTTTATAATACAGCATTAAACAGGAAGACAGAGTTATTGCATACAGCTGAACAAGTAGGTAGATACTTGTGGTATACAGACAAACATGGAGTAAGGCTTAGCTTATCACAGAGGGATCAGTCTCTATAGGAGAACAGTCTTCAGGAAATACTAATCTTGGATAGAGAAAGCAACAGTGGACATTTTATGGAGACACTGTTGTAGCTGAAAGTTTTCCTGTGTCCTGCCCGCTCTGTAGCCACTCAGCCCCAAGTAAACACACAGAGGCTTATATTAATTAAAACTGCTCAGCCATTAGCTCATGCCTACCACTGAACTCAGCCTTACACTTAAACTCAGCCTTCCTCTTTCCAGCATTCACCTTGTCTGCTTATCCAGCCTATACTTCCTGCCTGGCTACTGGCCAATCATCATTTTATTATCAACCCAATCAGAGCAACACACATTCACAGCATACAGAAAGACATTCGCATCACACTGTCAACATTCACACTCAGACCTGAGGAAAGCTTTGCCATCCTTCTGAGCCTTAGCTGGGGAAGGCTTTGCAACTCTCATGGGGCTGAGGTACTGGTCCTTGACATGACCATTCCCATGTTAAAAAATAGCATTCCCTCAGGTCTTTACCTGTTTCCTATACTCACCCATGGTGATATGGACAGCCTGGGTTTAATTTATTGAGAAAAAAAACTAATCAAAAGACATCAACACAGGAAGAAGCTATGAAATGTTGTGGAATAATCCTCTTGTGCACTGTAAATATTTGTCACTTTAATTGTTTTAATAAAATGCTGATTGGTCAGTAACCAGGCAGGAAGTATAAATGGGTAGCCCAAATTAAGGATGATAGGAAGAAGGGCAGAATCAGGAGTCACAAGCTAGATGCAGAGGGAGCAGGAAATAAATGTGCCATGCTAATAATGGTACCATCACATGACAAAACATAAATATAAATATGGGTTAATTTAAGTGTAAAAGTTAACTAGTAACAAGCCCGAGCTATTGACTGAGTATTTATAATTCACACTCAGCCTCTGAGTTGGTTATTTGTGACCAGGCATTTGGGACAGAAAAAGTCCATTTACATATGGCATTCTTATGTGTGGCTGAAATTTCCACATAAAACCTGACAAAGCTTAAAAACAGGATTTTAAATGCACAAGATTGGAGGAAAGTGCAGCTTCTTGGTGGCTGTCTCTTCTCCAGTGGCTTCTGTTTGTTGATGGTGAGCAGAGGCACAGCTCCTTTAAGAGACAGCTTTTGGTCAGTGATAACAGCAAAAATAGGTCACCTTTTTAAGAGGCCCTTCTGCCAAACACTTATATGGTGTTTATGAGCAGCCACAGGCACTTGACTTGGTGGTAACAGAACTAGAAACTTCCCAGGGTTGGGGCAGTAGATAAGGCTTTCAGAAGTGGTGGTAAACATGCCTCCAACATGAGACTAGACTGTCAAGGAATTAAGGGGGAAGAGCCAGCACCAGCATGCTATGATCTAAGTTACACAGCAGTTTTTTTTTTTTTTTTTTTTTTTTTTTTTGCTCATGTAGACAGAAAAGGTTATAGGTGTGTATAACGACAGCTGATTCAGACAAAAAAAATCTAAATGGGTTACAGTTAATGTGTAGGCTTGAGAGAGAAAAAAAGGGTAGAGGAAGTCTTTAAAAAAGGAATAGAGTAATAAAAATATAATAAGCCACATAAAGATGGAAAATACAAAGAGTCTGGATTATGTATATTATTGTGTTGTCTTTAAAATTTTTTGGCTGCTAAAAGATCTTTGATTATGAAAATTGCTATAGTAAACCAACATATATATTTTAAAATTATCTTGACTTTAAAATTTAAGTCAAAGGATATGTTACTTTGGGGGAAAGGTTATTCTTTTGTTTCCACAGGAAGGTATAATTAAGGAAGACGCATTGAAAAATCTCCAGTGGGAATGGATGGCCCAGATGATGCAAGGTTTCAGAGCACCTCTGTTATAGTTTCCTCTAAGTTCTGCATACAGTTTTTCTGTATTTTCAAGGTTGCTGACTGAGATGATCCAGCCTCACTGAATAATCCAGTCATGACTTGACCATAATCCTAAATTTTCTCAGGGTTCCCCAAAGATTAGTAGCACCCACAATCAACAGGAAGTAGTCTAGAGAACTATGCCCACATTCCCAAAAATAAATCATGAATGTTTGTCACCTTTTAGGGAGGTTAGTTACAGGTTGTTAGTGGTAATGGTCAGAAAAAAGCTGAACAAAGGAGATTACATTCAGAGATCTCATTCTAAAAAGAAAAAGGGAGGATATAGAAATGATAGGATAAAAGAGTAGATTATTAAATCTAATTTTAAATAAAAAAGCAACTACTACTCTTAAATATTTTACGTTGATATGGATTTTTGTATAGTGATAAGTTATTTTTGTTAGAACACACTATACTAGGTTTCTACTCTTGTTCAAGTTATTGTATCTATACAGCTAATTTAATAATATAATGCAAATTTCTAGTCCTTGTAAGTAATTATTGCAAACTATTTAGGATAGTAAAGAAATGTAGGTTAATAGTCACCTATTATAATCAAACTTGTAGTCATGTTTGGTATGTCAAGGTCAAACAGAGATACATTTTAGATAGACAGGTCATCTTCAAACACTTTAGAGATCTACAGAATATGGTATTTAAGATGTTTTAGTAACAAAGTTTTTTATGACAATGAGTCATGTCTGCTCCTGGCAACACCAATCTACTTCAGCAAAGACAGTGGGCACTGAAGAAACTTCATATGGAGCTTCCTTTCTTTGTGGCAAAAGTTAGACACTGGGCAAGAGACTGGCCTTGCCTCAACTGCTGACAGTATGCTGTCCAAATTGGATAAGCAGGATACAAAAGAAAGTGATTGCTGAACTTTCTCAAGAAAAGTAGGACAGTCCTTCAAAAATTCTGCTTCATAGAAAAGTTTGTCAAATATTCTAGGCCCACAGGCCAAAGATAGATGGTCCAAACTACAGAGGAACCTTGGGGTAATTGTCCAGGCAGCCAACTGTTTCTGTCATTTCTTAGTTTTGGAAGTTGTTTTCTCTGTTCTTCCTGTTTACTCAGATAATATTACATCCTTCTTAGGACTCTGATGGAGTTGAAGACTAAATAGTTATAGTTTTCCTTGTTAAAAAATTCAGAAAAGAAACTCACAAAAGAGGTATAAAGTGGATAAGGTTTAGAAGGATAATTTTGGGTTGATAATGGAAGTTAGAATATAAAGTCTAATTAGGTACAACACTTTGGACTCATCAAGATAGAATAGATAATTGAGTATTTTCTCTGAATTTGTCAAAAGCAAACAGACTGGACATTGTCAGTACAATTCTTGCCTGTATATACTTGTATACAGTTATTGTATCTATTGCATGTAGTTTTACTATGTTAGTTAAAACCTTTGCTTTTTATGTAAACAAAAGGGGGAAACATTGTGTGATATTTTGATTGTGTTCTGAGAAATAAAGCTTGCTTGGAGTCAGAGGGCAGAGTTAATCACTAGCTGATCAAAATTAACCATAGTGTTTGGAGGACTGTAGACAGATAGGAGACAGGAAGTAGTAACAGGGGGTTGAGACAGGATCTCAGCCTTTTAGGAGGAAAGAACAGAGAGGTAGGAGGTGACTGGTGGCTGTTTCTCTGCCTCTCTGATCTTTCAGGTTCTTATCCCAATATTTGACTCCTAATCTTTTATTGATAAAGAATAATTACATAAATGCTTCATAATAGCACTTCTGTTTTGTGAATGATTAGACTTATCTGAAGTCACAGGAGCTTGTTGGTATTTCCACTCATGTTTCCCCAACTCCCAGATTCATGCTTTGTGGCAAGCTAAAACCCAGGCCCTTCTGAGTCCACATTGGATTCAAATTCTGTGTATTCAGTTAGGCTTTATTTAAAGGTCCAGATTTAGTCTTAAGGTATCCTTAAGTAAATCAACTGACTTCTTCACAGTGTTTCCGTTTGGAAAACTTAAACAACACAAGCATCTATGTGCATGGAGACAGAGTGTCTGCCACTTTCTCTAGTGTGGTGCTCTTCCACCTCCACTTGCTGTTTCTTCCAAGCACAGCTTTATTAAATCTCTTCTTTCATTCATTGTGTGTGTGTGTGTGTGTGTGTGTGTGTGTGTGTGTGTGTGTGTTAACACAAGAGATAGAGACCCCTAGGATGAGGGTATAAAGACAAAAGTGACTAGCTGAAGGTATTCTAGAAGCATTCACACTCTGCACCCAGTGAACTTTACTTACACTGTTGAGATGAGTTAATGTCTATGAGCTGTTTCAGGGCATCTCTGATGCATGACAATGGCAGACTTGAGTAATGACTCAGAGATACCAGGGTTTAAGAATCATTAAGGGGACATGAGAGATGGCTCAATGGGTAAAAATCTCTGGGTACACAACACAAGCCTGATGACATCTCTAAATTTGATCCACTGAACCCTTAGGAGGAGAAAAGAACTAACTCCCAAAGTTGTACTCTGACCACCAAGAACATGACACAGCATGCATGCACTTGAGCTCTCTCAAAAGCACACACACACACACACACACACACACACACACACACACACACGACACAATAATAATAAATATAAAAGTTTTTTTTTGAGTCTATAAAAGGAAAAGGTAAGGAGATAGAATCTGGTCATATAAGACACAGGCAGCATAGCCTAGTGGTGAGAACATGTGTAGATTGTGAAAAAGGAGGAAGCATTGGAGGTGGTAGTAAGTAAAGTTTAAGATAGAGATGATTAAAGGCTGACTAGAAGTTAGTAAAGGAAGAGAGAAGCAGGAAGTTCCCCTCTATGCTTGTCAAGTAGAGGTCAGGCTTGTCACTGCATCCTCAGTTCCTCTTCTCTTCTCCAGCCTGTTCCCCATCCCCCAGTGCTCCATTAACTTCTGTCACTTGATTTGAATAACAATTTAAATTGGTTTCATCCAAAACAAGCAGCAAGTTGGAAAAGCTACAATAAAATGAAAGTAAAGTTTGGTGAGAAATTTGGACTTATTTTGGCAAGTGTTAGCCCATGGCAACAGACCAGAATTCAAACCGTCTTCTACTTCTTCTCTTTCCTCTATTATTATTATTGTTGTGTTGTTACTATCATTGTTGCTGCTATTATTATTGTTTTTATTATTATCATTCTAATGATAATATAATTATATCTTTTAGTTCTACAAAAGGAACATTGCCAGGAGACATTTGTGCTCAAGCCTGAGTCTTTGTACATGCCAAGCAAGGATCTTTTATGAACTGTATCTGAAATTCCAATGCAGTTTCTAAAGTCTTCAGTGTTAGAATATGAGATTTCACAGGGAATGTGCACATTAGGGGCTTTGAATGAAGATCTATGGATGCAAAACCAGCTTTCACCTTAAAGGTAATAACAGATTGTTCATTCTGGAGCCATTTTAAGTGAACTTAGCTCCATGTTCAATGTGGAAGCAGTTTCATGAACTTTTGTAGTTTTACAGAACTGAGAAAGTTATAAATTGAGGCAAATTTAACATATATTGGTTGATACTTCAGAGAGGTGGTTACAGCAAGATGGAGAAAGATTTTGTATAGGTCATCAGATGTTCTTAGCATTCACGTTGGTGGAAGTTAGTGGTCTGTTAAGTTAATAGATTTCATGAAGTCTTTATCTATTTGTCACAGGATATTAGTTCTAACAAAAGTGGGTAAGAAATGGCTATTTAAGAGGCTAGAGATATTTTTTAGTAAGGTAATTAGCCTCTGGACCTACAACATTCCAACTTCTCCACTTCACTGTAGCTTTATTCAGTAAATCAGTCTTTGATAACACAGCTTCTCTCCAGGAATTCTCATTCACAAACCTATGGGCAAAACTCACAAGAAGAAAAATTCACCTTATCTCATCTTCAAAAAAATCAATTTGACATCCAGTGGGTATACTATAGATGAATAAGATGACTTGTAATAATCTATATTAGAGTTCCTTAAAATGTATCTACTTTAATTCCATAAGAAGTCTTTCTAAATATATTGCAATGGAAATCCCATGAAGTTTTTAACCTAACAACAGCAAAATGCTGTAAAACAATTTAAGTGTTCAGCAGTAGAGGATTATTTAATTGATTTATATTGTACACAAGTGATTAATAATTATATTTGGCTTAAAATATCTCATAGATCATTATTTATAATGCATAAATGCTTTTCATTTATTAGAAATATCAAGAAACATGGTGTAAATTGATGTGGTGGTATATAGCTGTAATCTTAGCAGTGAAGAAATTGAGTCAAGAAGACTGTGAGATTGAGACCAGCCTGGGCTACATAGTAAATATGATCTTACAACTGTCTCAAAACAAACAAACAAACAAACAAAAACAAAACACACACACACACACAGAGTAAAAACCAGAACAAAACAGAACCAAAGCCTAAGTCTATAGCTCAATGGTAGAATCTTTGCTGAGCATGCTCAATGTCTTATATTAGATAATCTCACACCATGAAAATATCAGCAATAGACTACTCCCTTTGGAATGACATCAACGTTCATAGTAAATATTATGTATGAATAAAAAGCTATAAATGTTTACAGCAAGTTTCATGCTGGAAATGTGAAAGCTTTAAAGGCATCCTAAAATACACTTAGCTGTAATAATCATAATTCAAAAACAAGAAGTAACTTTTTTAAATAGTAACATAAGGAAAAAATTCCAACAGTCTATTACTAAATTAGGAGTGGAGGAATGTCAGTCAACTCCTTTTTTTTTTGTTTTTTTTTTTTGGGTTTTTTTGAGACAGGGTTTCTCTGTGTGGCTTTGTGCCTTTCCTGGAACTCGCTTTGGAGACCAGGCTGGCCTCAAACTCACAGAGATCCGCCTGGCTCTGCCTCCCGAGTGCTGGGATTAAAGGCATGCGCCACCACCACCCGGCAAGAGAATGGCTTTTTTTTTTTTTTTTTTTTTTTTGGAGCTGAGGATCGAACCCAGGGCCTTGTGCTTGCTAGGCAAGCGCTCTACCACTGAGCTAAATCCCCAACCAACTCTTTTTACTAGTGGTTTTTCTAAAGATACTGTTTCTATTTCTTGCAGATACATTACTCTCAGGCTTCAAATATTGATTATGGACAAGACTTGCAGCATCTGTCATAGTACATAGATTCTTCCCTTTCTGACAGCATCAGCTCTCATCATGCAGTTTCCTTTTTTCAGTTTCTGTCAAGAGGAGGGGCTGAAAATCACGAGCTGGAGTATCACTCAGAAGTGATTCAGTTCTGCCTTTTCTCTTGGAGCTCTGAGAGGATCAGTCCAGGGAAGTTCAACTTGTCTCCCAGCTGGGGGATCAGTTCCCTGCACCAAAATCACTTCTGGTTCCAGACACAGGTAACAGCTGCTTTTATTGTTTTTCTATCACATGATCAAATATTCTCTAGAGAATTTCAGATGCTGTTGACATGAGAGCAGGATTGATGGGGACCCTCTCTGTTGGTTGTGTTAGATCTGGTTGACTGGGGCAGCATGTGAAAACGGGAGTTCAGCACTGGTTATTTTCTTTGTGATTGTGCTGTGACTTTTGCTATGTGCTAAGAAAGTAAGGTAGGAGGTTCTATGGAGTTCATTTCTCTTGAGTGGGTTAAATGAAGAGGTCATAATAGGAGCCAGGTAAGATGGCTCAGTGTGTAACATACTCGATACACAGGACTGAGTGACCACCTGAGTTTGATCCTTGGGACCCACATAAAGGTGGAATGAGAGGCCTAACTCAGTAAACTTATTCTCTGGATAACTTCACCATGGCACAGGTACCGCCAACCCCCCAAAAAACACCCAAATAATAATACATAACAATTTTAAAAAAAAGAATTCTTTAATGGAAAGTTTCTTTTTCTCAGCAAATAAGGGAAAATTTGAATAATTTCAGAAAACCTCATAAATTAGAAAACTAGAGAATCAATGCGTATACTATTTGTTTTCCATATTATCTGTTGGCTATTATCTCAGTTATGAATGTAAGGGGCAAGGTGACTTACAAATATTTACTATTTAATAATATATTGATATCTATTATCAGATTGAATTTTTCATGAACATTCACTAATGACTGCTTTATAGTGACAAAATTTATTTTCATATGGGCTCCTCTTACAATATCATATTCTAGAATATAATATGTGAAATAATCACATATATAGAATGATTTGAGATTAAACCTTCAGGTGGTGTCCTGCTATGCCCCTCTCTATTGCTCCCACACCTCACCCCTGCAATACCCTTTTCTACTTTCCTGGTTGCTGCAGTTACTCCAGGTTCTGTAGCATGTCTGAAGAGTTGGAGTCAGAAGCCTCAGACATGAGAGAACATGCAGTATTTGTCTTTCTGGGTCTAGACTACCCCACTCAGTAGAATTTTCCTCCTTCCATGCATTTACTAGGCCTGACCCTGGAGAAGAATGTGTAGGATAAGACTGGGCAGAGAGGGTGGACAGCTCAGGAGTTTGGGCTTTAATTGGAGAAATATTTATGTGTCTTGGAGTCCAAAATGTTAACCACTCACAGTATTAACCTTCATATATTGTTTGGATGGTGGTATCTGGGAACCTCTGAGAGTCAGTTTAGTTGAAAAGACTGTGAGAACAGTTTTTATATTTGTGTTTATCAAAATGTGTAAATAATTTTAAAGCAAAATTTTTATTCATTCGGGAAGCTTTTACTGTTTGTTATTTGAATTGATAGTTGAAAAGTATTTCAGTTATTTGCAGTAGTACCAATTTTTCCTAACAATTTATATATGTTCAATATTTTAAACAAATAGGCTGTGCCAATATTATAATAGCTTATTAGTAAATTTTTAATTCTTTCTGCATTTTCTAATAATAAGTGCTGTGAACATTAGAGGTATAAATGACAGAAATCTTCAAAGACTTCTTACCCTAGTAGAAAACAGGGTCAGTCCATGTGATTTAGGGTATTTTGATCATTAGGGGAATGAATCAGACCCCACCCTTTCTCACCCCACTGCAGAATCAGATCCAAGTACCTTCCTAAAGGTGGACATTTTAACTTTTTCTTTAGAAATCACTCAAGGCCAGGTTGTAACACAGACAGTACTTCACTTACTCCCAAGATGAGTGATGAGGAGATTACTTACACAAATGTGAGGTTCCATAAGTCTTCTTCAGAGTTGCAGAATGAAGGAAGGTCTGATGAGACTCAAGGGTCCAGAGAAGCTGGCCACAGAAGTAAGTGTTTTAAATGTCTAAATTTACCTGTTTTTTATGCATTGTAACTTTTGACATTTGAAAACAATATCCTACTGACTTCTATGGAAAACAATAACCCTCCATTTTTTCTGGGCTTGGTGATGCACAGGGGGAGGAGAGAGATAAATGAGTATGAGTGGGAGAGTAATCATGTACAAAATTGTTCAAAAATAAGTTTAAAAATTAAGTAATCAATTTTCAAAAGGAAAAAAGGAAAAGGAAACAATAACTCTATTTTTACCTGTTAGTTGGTAACAGAGAAAGCCAGACAGATAGAGGAGTTCAATAGATGTCCATCAGAAAAAGTTCTTGAGAACTGGCAAGTGAGAATTGAATACATTCCATCAAATTTGAGAAACTGTTAGGAGGTTTTATTATTTAGTCTAGTCTAGAAAAATTCTGAAACCTTTAAAACTGAAAAACTAGGGTCTGAAGAAACAGCATATGTTCTAGAGAAATGAAATCTTAAATAAATGCAAAGTACACATTAGAAGCAATACTTTCATTCTTGCAGAAGGTGTTTTCATTGTCTTACATATTTCTAACATCTAATGCAACCAAACAGCAAAAGCAGTCCATCAGAGGAGGAAGTCTATCCTGGGAAGAAGCTGCAGAGGAAGAGAGGGGATGAGAGAGGGTAGTGGGGATGACTAAAGCACATTATGCGTTTTCAGAAATGTCAAAGAATAATTTAGTTTATTAATAAAAAAGAGGAAATCTCACTTTTCTGTTCTCTTTTTCTGCTTGCTCTGAATGAACTGTAACAGTTGAACTCCAAGCTGAGAACTTTAACTTCTTTGACAGAGTGATAATCAGAGGCTTAGCTTTCAGATTTCCAACACCTCAGACACACAAAGATGTTTAGTGTCGTCTAGAAAAAAAAAAGGAACTTATGGAAAAAAGTGAGTTGAATTTAGGCCCCTTTTAGGATGGACCTGTATACATGTCAGCACCAGAACAACCACGGTTCCCTACCAGTTCTAAGAACATCCACCCTTCTTCCCTTCCTCCTCATCCTCAGTTAAGTGCCCGTGATTGACTGTATGCTCCAGGTCGGGGTCTTCTACTTGGACTGTGTCTATATCTCCAGTGCTTTCTGAAGGATGCACTTTTGATCCAGTAGATCTGGGTGAAGGGTACGTGCCTGTCATCCAGCTACTTCTAGGATGAGTCAGGAGGATTGAGAATGTAAGGCCAAAGGTAAAAAAGTCTAAAACCCTGTGAAACTTCACACATGTAGGATTTTTACAGTGGGTGCATTTTAGGTAGAAATCTACAGACTTTGGAAGCATATGTTCAATCAACTTGCTCAGCTTGTATGATGGACTTCTGTAAAATTTTTAGAAACCAATATCCTCTCTTTTGAATACTACAAAAATTATAATTAGCATTGGGTCGTGCTCTTTTCATGGTGATTATTTTCTTGCTTTTTTTTGTTGTTCATTTATTTGTTTGTTTTGTTTTGACTTGATTTAAGAGTGGTCAGTCCCTTGGCACCTCATTGCAATACCTCTGGGAATCCTTTGTTCCATTCTGCTGGTGGTAGTTGCCGTGTTGGTGAAAAACAGTGAGTAACTGGTATAAATCTTCTTTGCCTTTCTGCCTAAGTAATAACTTTAGACACAAATTATGCAGTTAACACACTCTGTCCATTGTTCTGCCTATAATCAGGGAATGTGCCAGACAGCTCTCAACTGTGGTTTTGTTTGTTTGTTTGTTTGTTTTGTTTTGTTTTGTTTTTTGCCTGACACACTGCAGTGTCCTGTTCTCATACATACCTATTCTATTAACTCTGGGGCTGTTGAGAGCTGCCTTGTTCTGTCTCATTCTTGGTATTGTTCCTTTTGAGGATTTAATGGTAGTCTGCTTTCAGAGCTTAGGTGTAGCATGAATCTTTAAAGTTCTTATTAATAAAATCAAACCTGAGCTGGGTATTGGGGTGAACACTGGAAGGTCAGAGAGACAGAATAAGCCACAGCTATCTCACCTCGCCAGATCCTCAGCTGGTCTTGTTTCCTCAGACTGGAGGTCTCTGAGTCTTCATCCAGAATGGGTCTCAGCTGAACTGCTGCTCAAAAGCCTGAATGCTTAACCAGGCCAAATGCTTACCCAGGCCAAATGCCTCGAGTTTCTGGTCCTCACGCCTTATATACCTTTCTGCTTTCTACCACCACTCCCTGGGATTGAAGGCTTGCTTTCTGGGATTAAAGGCGTGAGTCACCATGCTTGGGTGTATCCTTGAACACATGGATTTCTGCCTCTGGAATGCTAGGATTAAAGGCATGTGCTACCACTGCCTAACCTCTATGTTTAATATTGTGGCTGTTCTGTCTCTGACCCCAGATAAGTTTATTAAGGTACACAATATTTTGGGGAACACAATACCACCACACTTAGGTGATTGTGAATCTTATATAAATATTCTGTGAGAAACAGCTATACAAAAGAAATGATGATGTTTCCTCATTTCCTCGTGTGTATTAAGGAAACCATTAAGTGAATAGTCTTCATCTGTACAGAGACATTAAAGTTTGAGCTTTATTGAATTCCTTCACATGTTTAGAGAAAATCACTCCCAAGCTGTGCTAAGACATGGCTACGTATCTGGATATTTTGCTTTCCCTCCTGTCCAATGAGAATTGTGTCATTTCTTAATGTTTCTTAGTTCACATTTTTCATGCTGTGTTAAGTATTCACTGAATATTTTACTTATGTATTTATTTGAAAGTTTTGTGCTGTGAAAAACTAAATAATTGGAAGTTGTGGTACATCCACGGCAATTTTATTCAGCTGTATTGTTTACTTTACGTTAAAGTTACCTTGATAGAGGGAAATTCCTGTTTACATTCCTATAGTGAGTTCATTGAGGTGTTAACTTTCTAAATGCCAAAGCACCAGTTACACTAATTATATGTGTTGTTTATCAACATGGTTTGTCTCTGTTATCTTTAATTTCAATATTTACTCCCGGTGAGCATTTTTTATGTTATATCTGTTACTAATTTCAGTTTTTCAGTATACTCAAGAAAAACATGAATTGCAGAAAGTTCTAAATAATCTCCATCAAGAGTACAGCACGATGCAAAATGCGAGCTACTTAATGGGAGAAATGTGGAAAAATAAGTCTATAGAGTGTGATGCCTGCAAAGACCATCTGGCCTCCCTCAACAGGAAACAGAATAGATGCTATGGGGAAACTAATGTTGTTTTAGATTGCAAGCAGCTCACAGGTAAGGAGGGGATCTTGAATAAAGAATTGCATTATTCTGAATTGTTTCTTTTCCAGAAGATTTGAAGTCCAATTAGCAGCTTACAATGCTGGCGATCTGTGGGTTAATGGCTTGGGGTTTCCTTATTTCATAGAGGGGCATGGAACCCTAGAAATCACTGTTTGAATTAGGAGAATCATATAGGTTCTAGAACGCAGTGACTGTTTTGGCTTTTACTGCTCCAAGGGGATGTAACCCTAAATCAGCACAGATGATAATTCAGGTTCTTTTGGTCTGTGGGCACATCTGAGGCTCCAACTTTTGCTGACAGATCATGGAAGTTTCCAATAAGAGTATATTTATGAAATTCTTAGGCTGAAATGGAATAGAGCATGTATATGTTGGCAATCATAAAAAAAAAATATGTGTGTATTTTCCTTTTGCCTTAGTATGAGAGAGTTGGCTTATTTATGACCATGGTGAAACTTACTGCAGCACATTTTGGCGCTTCAAAATGGCGTTCACACTTGTATTACTCTGTCAGTGACATAGTGATTGAGGCCAGAAAGATGAAAATATCTAGGATTGCAAGAAAACTTTCTTACCTTGTATTATGACTGGTTAACTATAATGGACACAGTTTATTGTTCATTACTAAATATTCTTTTCAGAATTTAGAATTTACAAAGAGCTTTTGCATATGATTTCGCTATGCCATGATAGGGGATGACAATCATTATTATGCAAGGACTAATAATATCTTTAAAACTGCTACATTATAAAATAAAGGTGCTAACAATTTTTTGAAATATTTCAGAGCTATGAAAAATGTTTTGTGTCATTATCTTAAAATAACTTTATCATTTGTAAATGGTAGCATATTGCTGTAGTCCCTGTCCTTAGGAGGCTGAGACAGGAGGATTATAAATTTGAGGGCAATCTAGACAGCTCAGCAAATTCCAAGCCAGTCTGAGCTACACAATGATACCTCTTCACAGGAAAACAAAGGTTGTAGATAAAGTTTGTTAGTAGAGCATGACCTTTCCCAGTCCCTCACCAAACAAAATAATCATATTGAGGTATTATTGCTATACAAACTGCACACATTTTAATGTATTCAACTTGACATATTTGGGTGTGTGGACATACTGTTAAAAGCATCAACATAATCAGGAGAATACACTAACTCCTTCAAAAGCTCCCTCATGTGTCTCTTAGTTCTCTTAAGGTAAGAAATTCTAACACAGATCACAGCATAACTTTAAGTGCACAGTGTGTGTGTATGAACTGGGGGCACAGTACATTACCACAGGTCTAGAATTCCATCATCCTTGTAACTGCCTCTGTGCAGCATGTGTTTGTTCCTCATATTCCAGCTCTGGTATCTCACAAGCCTCTGCTTCTTAGTGTTGGGCTGTGTTAGAAACCTCATGTGAGTTGAATAACAAAGTATGGTCTTGGGCCTGGCTTGTTTCACTTTACACACCATCCTTGAGTTCATCCATGTCTGTCACTTAGTTGAACATCTCTCTTTTGTGGTGTATAGGTGTGAGACATGGTTTCACTTTGTAGCAAAGGCTTTCTTAGAGTCTACCTTATAGTCAGGGCTGGCAAAGAAGTCACTACTTAGCCTAGGCTGGCCTCAGACTGGTGATGATCCTCCTGCTCTATGGAGTGCTCAGGTTATAGAAATAAGCCATTATGCCCAGCCAGTTTACTTCCCTTTAAAGGATAAACAGTATTCCTTTGTATGCATTTGTTACATTTTTTTCTACTGACTTATCAACAATGAACACATCATCTATTTCTATATATTTAGTGTTATAAACAACACTTCATAGAGCAAGTGTGTACAAGGATATCTCATTGTTCTAAAATTTCAATTTCTTAGAGCTCTGAATTTTACTTAGTTATAGATGTGTAATAAATACATCTCATTAATAACAGAACACTATAAAGTAAGAATTTTCACCATTCCCTTCTCTGTTGTAGGCAGACGTGTTGAAGGACACTGGTTCTGCACTGGCATAAAATGTTATTATTTCATCATGGACAATAAACGCTGGAGTGGATGTAAACAGACCTGCCAGAATTGCAGTTTATCCCTCTTGAATATAGAGGATAAGGATGAATTGGTACTTTAGATTGCATACTTCTTTATTCCTAGACTCCTTCCTTAACCCTTGGATAGTGAGATTCTGAGTCCAGGCAGGTTTATTGAAAGAGAAAGCATTGTATATGGTTTGCCTGTAAAGTGAGCAAAAACTGTTCAGTAAGACTATCCTAGGCTACTCCTTCCTGCTCCTGGCTTAGGGTCAGGACACAGGGTCTGTTATGAGAAGACTCACTACTAAAGAGACAGTTGTGTCTTTGCAGGCTCCTCCCTTTCTCAGGAGTCTGCAAAGAGTCCCTGATAGAAGCATGTTTCCCTGAATAAATTTAACCCGTTGGTATAGCACATGCTGTGACTGACAGTTATGTATCTCCATAGAGTGTCAACTGCACCCAGAGAGGCCACAGTTTAGGGATTCCTCTTTGGAACCCAGAAGTGCAACTGCCTGAGATGAGTAATTGGATGACAATAGAGAAAGTAACTGACTTCTGGGCCAGTTTGAAAAATGGAAATTATATGAGAACCATGGAAGTAAATAGTGTCAATGAAATTGTCCATAATTATTACTTTATACTATTTTTATGTTTTATAAAAAGATGCTTATTTTTAGAAATGAGCAATTAAAAGAAAACAAAGGTACCAAGATGCTGATATTTTCTGTTTAAATTATTAACAAAATCTCTTCTGATATGAAGACTATATTTTTCTAGAGAAAAGTTTGAATGATCAGCTTGACATCTTTGTCATTTAGAACATGGTACAAAATTTATACACCAATTCAATACATGTATAAAAATTACAACATAAAAGAATTTTAATGTGAATTATAATGTAAATTGCCATTTGACATAGTAATCATAATTAAATTTAAACCCATATTTTAAAATATATTCAGGCATTTAATTAGACATCATGCCACTTGGATGTTACTTGTAAGATACTAAATTTTTACAAATATCTTTTCCTTTTCTCCTCAATTTCTGTCACCTCCAGGTCTGAACTTGAGAATGGCTTCCTCTCTGGAGGTTGGAACTTAATGTACAGCTTTTCACACAGGATTTTTCATCTTAATGAATTTGCTTTGAAGACAGGGCATTGCTTACCATATGAACACTTCCCACATGCCTCTGTAGTCTTTGGGAATTCACATTTGATTAATCTCATAGAGTGTCAGAAATTATTTAATAAACCATGTATGCAGTGAGCCTGTTTTTAGTAGTCACAAGCAGGAATATTGTGAGTTCAAGGCCAGTCGTGGCTACACAGTGAAACTTGGTCTAAGAAACACAGTCACAAATCATTTCATGAACCTAGTATCCCTAGGCTCCTGAAGTTTTCATTTTAAATAACTTCTGCAGCTGACATGGGTTTTGACATAAATGAGCTACTAGTGGGAAATCACTTTAAAAATGAACTTGGAGGGACTGAAGCACTGAAGGACAGGACAGCAGAGAACTGATATAAGAATAGCTGGGACCTGCTATGTTGTTCTTTTCTCACCAAACAGAAGGAAATTTTATCATCAGATGAGTTTTTTCCCTTACAGAAGCTCCTTCAGCTCCAAATTAAGCCGAACAGTTACTGGATTGGATTATCATATAACACAACAGAAAGCAAATGGCAATGGATTGGCAATGGCCCATCTAAACTGTGAGTTTCCTGAGTCCTCACTCTCTAACACTAGTACACAGTTGGGAGGATTGTGTGCAAAGGCTTTTCTCTCATTTCACAGTGCTTTTCTCTTGTCAATGGAGCTCTAGGGTAAGGACAAGATGCATAAGACAGTGTTTGAGCAAGCATTAGACAGGGCAGAGGAATGGTCTAGAAACTGACTGCCAGTAATGTAATACTGAACCCAGCTCAGGGTTGTGTGTTCTAAGATGTGCAGGGCCCAAGCAAATCAACAGCGTAAGATCACTTGAAGTGACTAGATCATCCTGATAGACACTATGAGTATGAATATCTGAAACATTCACATCATTTGTTTCTGTAGTTAGCTTATATAATTATTTGTTATTTATAAATATTAGAACATTTTTGCACATACATGCATATGTATATCTACCTTCCATTTCAAGATGTCATATTGTATAAACTCTAAGTTTTATGTTAATTTGTAATCTGGTAGAAAACTATTCATTGATTATCTTTATTAATAATAATTCTTTTTCTTGAATATATCTCATATCCATAAAATACAACATGATTACACCCTTCCCTTTGTCTCCCTAGCAGCTTCTTCTGCTTCTGTCCTAACATGTGCCCCTCCAACTCATGTTTTCTTACTTGATGCTGTCCATAGGAGCATGGTACAGCATCCACTGGAGGAAGGATACCTACCAGTGGCCACACCCCCCAAGAAGAACAAATCTCCCTTTTCCAGGAGCAGCCACCTAACATTAGTGATTCCTTAAGTGGTAGTGGGCAGTGCCCCATCTATGCAGGAACTTTGTTATGTCCAGAATGCTGATTTTCACGGTGCTTTCCCCCTTCTCTGTCCTTACATTCTTTCTACTTCATCTTCCCTCTATTTTCTGAGTCTTGGTTGTGGTGTTTGGGGAAAGAGTTTATAAAGATGTCTCCTCTATGGCTGAACACATATTCTCTTCTCCTAAGCTCTTTGACCAATTCTGCTTCTTTGCACCTACCAATACCCATTATAAAAAGAAGCTTCTCTGACAGAGGTTGAGAGCAGCCCAGGTCTAGGCCATAAACATAAATATTAAGAGTGCAATTTGACCACATGGTCAGTTAGTGAAATGATAGTAGCAGATTCCATACTAGGGCCCATGACTTCCACAATAATGGACTTTTGGTTTGGATTACAATATCAAACATGACATCCTTCAACTCCAATAAGAAAGCAGTTAGTTATCCTATAAGTATGGGTCCACTAGACATGTATTGCCTAGAAGGTCAGTATTGGGGCTTGCAGGGTCCAGTACTGGGTAAGATCTTTCAAATCTTTCCTCCCTTTGAAAGTTTAAATGTAATTGGCCTACATAATCTCATAGGAAGTGGCACTATTAGTAGGTGTGGCTTTGTTGGAGTGGGTGGGGTCTTATTAAAGGAAGTGTGTCACTGTGGGAGTCGGCTTTGTGGTTTCCTATGCTCTGGAGACCACTGAGTGTGTCAGCAGACTTCCTGTAGCCTGCACATCAAGAGGTAGCCAGCACCAAGTCCGCCTGCACACTGCCATGTTCCCCACCATGATGATAATGGTCTGAAACTGTAAAGAAAACACCCCAATTAGATGTTTTCTTTATAAAAGTGGCTGATGTCATGGTGTCTCTTCACAGCAATAAAATCCCTAACACACCATGACACTCCCCTAGCAACCTGCAAAGGACCTTTTGACCCATTGAAAGCTAGCCCAAGTGAAGATGTTTCCTGATTGGATTGAGACTGATTTTTCTGTGTCCTGATACCAAGTGTGTGGTGTCTTCAGAAATTGGGTGTTACCATGTAGTTGTAGTGGAAAATCAAGGGCACAGCAACAGCATGTGTTGTTTGGAGACCTCTGTGGTATCCCTGACCAGTAATTTCTTTGGAAGTATCCCTTACCTTGCACTTTGATTTTCATTTAATAACTCATCTCTTCTGTGGATCTAACTCTTTTTTAAATTTTATTTTGATATTTTTATATTAAATTTTCCATAGAATATATTTTGATCAGGTTTTCCTCCCCTCTTAATACCCAGTTCTTCCCCACCTCCCTCCCTACTCACTCAATTTCATCTTATTTCTCCCTCTCTCCCCAAAACAAAAGGAAAATAAAATCAAACTAAAGAAATCAACCAATAAGACAAAAATTGCCTAAAACAAACAGGCAAACACACAAAGGTCCCCAAACCACCAAAAAAAAAAAAAAAGAAAAGAAAAAAGAAAAAAGAAGTCTGTTTTGTGTTGGTCAACTATGAGCTTACTAACTAGTGGGTATCCATAAGGCCTTTTATATATGCTTAGTTTTGGTTGATTCATCCTTTATTCTCTCCTGTCCATTATTTTCCAGTATTCATTCGTATTCAATCTTTAATCCTAAGAACCCTCTCTCTGCCTTCATTTCACATATTCATCAGTTTTTTTGATTACTGATTTTTTTAGAAATACAAATTTTTTAAAAACCCCCTAATAATTCTGTTTGTCCTTTAATAACTTGTTAGCTAGTTACATTTTAACTTACTTTTTATATCACTTAAAATAAATTTAATGTTTATTGTTTGTTGTTGCTGTTGTTTTGAAATAGAGATTTATGTCCCCAGGCTGGTCTTGAACTCCTGAACCTTATATTTCCATCTCTCAAGTACTGAGACTACAGGCAGGTGTGACTATTTTATATCCCTGTAAAGATATCAACTGTACTTACTTTACATATGTTCATTGGTAATCCTATTGTCTGTAATTTAGTGGGATGAATGTACTGTTTCTGCTGGATTTTGTTCATTAATGAATTATCTTTGTGGTATTCAGTGAATTTCTTCTTCAGCTGCTACAAAAACTATCTGAGGCATCAACAGTGATAACTTTCTCAGGAACCTTTCCTTCGGTGCCTGAGAACATGGCAGGTCTGGCTCACTTCTACTTAAACACAGTCCTGCCAGTGTGGACAGTTAGGTTCCAAATATGCAGAAAGATAACTTCCTCTTTTGTCCAAGGGAACTCTCAAGCAGGCTGTCACAGAGGTGGCCAGACTGTCACAGAGGTGGCCAGAGGACAGAATACCTTACAAGATGTGCTAATATGTACAAATCATGCAGATTATCACTATTGTTATTAATTTTGTTTTTCTTATAGGAAGTACCATTTCATACAGGCTAGCTCTGCTCCTTTGCATCTGCCTCCCAAGCACTAGAATTGTTGGTGTTTGCCACTGTGAAAGACCACAGAATGAATTTGATAATGAATTTGTTTGTATCCTACAGCACCATACAGAGTGAAATGAGCATGTGGTAACATTTAGAGTGAGGTTCTAGCAGCTGAAAGGATGTCTGCATCCAGATTAAGTGATCTTTTAGACCTTGACTATGTTACAGAACTGTTCCCTGATTATGATGTGATTACTGGGCCTAAACACGAGGCTTATGTAAGGAAGTCCAGTGGTCAGAAGGTTTCTGTGGCCACTAGAAGTATCTTCCCCAGTTCCCTGATTATGATGTGATTACTGGGCCTAAACACGAGACTTCTGTAAGGAAGTCCAGTGGTCAGAAGCTTTCTGTGGCCACTAGAAGTATTTTCTCCAGTGGGAAGACACAGAAGCTTGTACACCTGCTTACAATGTCAGCTTCTAAGGAACCTAGTGAGAAACTGTGAGCTTGTGTTTCTTGGTAGAAGTCCAGGAAGGCATTACCATGGAGGTAAAGTTAAGAGCTCATGATGCACAATATGTGCTCCATGTGTATCTTGTGAACAGTTAGTGTCTCCTCTGTCTTCTCCTCTTTGCTCATGTTCAACACACGTGCTTTACTGATTGTACCATAATCATATCTTATGGCTGACTAATGTGTATACTCATCCCTACTGTACCTTACCTGTTCTTTATATGATCCATGGGCCACTTAGTTTCATTTCCCTTCCTTTTCTGTTCCTATTGTAAATCTAAATCCTCTATTTCCACCTGGTTTAAATCCAATGTTAATTGAAGGCAATCTTTGGTTAAAGTTTTATTCTTTTGCCATTTCAGTCCCATGGAGTTTGGTGGATTTCATTCTCTATCTGGTATTCTTTGACATAGATTCTCTTTAGGCTAGCCTGGTTCAAACTCACTGTATTTCCCAAACTGGACTTGAACTCCTGATACTCCTGGATTCAGTATTTGGTATTTGAATGACCATTTTCTGTAGATTCACTTTTATTTTGACCTGTCTTTTAGTAGAAAGACTGGCTGTCATCCTTTACTGATGTTTTGGGAGTCTCAGCTTTACTGAAGCCTCAGACTGTATAGGAATCAGCTTTCTGCCTGTTCATAAATGAATTGAATTCAGTTTTAGTTGATCAGGGTCTTGCTCCATAGCCCAGTTTATCCTGGTTATAATCCTCCTAAATCAGCCTCCCCAATGCTAGTTTATAGTCATATATCATCTTTCTTTGTTTGTTTTTCTTTTGATTTTTCAATAGGGTTTCTCTGTGTAATCTTGGCTGTCCTGGAACTCACTCTGTAGCCCAGGCTGGCCTCAAACTTACAGAGATCCACCTGCCTCTGCCTCCCAAGTGCTGGGATTAACGGCATGTGCCAGCACTGCTGGAACTGTGTTTTAGATTTTATTTAAAAGTTTGAATTATCTTTCACAGGAAGGTAGTTGTGGATTTAGTATTCATTGTCCATCAGAGATGGCAATTGTGTTGCACTCAGGGAAGTCAGTCGATCACCGTGTTTCAGGGAAGTCCCAATAGCTCTGAGGAGGGGGAGGAAAGAGAAAAATCAACCAAACAACAGTCCCAAACCCTCTTCTGTGACTATTCTACAAATGTCCCTTTCTCCTCAAAATGTGTGCATATAAGACCTTGTCCTGTGTGCCACATACACTTACTTTTTCTTTTTAAACTGTCTTTATTGTAATATGTATCATAGGAAAACAATTTTAGCGTAAAATTGTTCCATGGAAATACTGAAAATTAATTTAACTTGCTCACAAAAAATTAACAGTGTGAAGTAGATAAGAACCTGAGTTATGAGCAAAAGACCATTTTTATTTTTCATTTTATTCCATTTATTTTTGTACATGTATTTACATGTACTGTGACATACAGGTCACAGCACAGGTGAAGTTAGGGGATTGTTGAAAGAGTCACTTCTCTCCTATTGTGTGGGATCTGAGGTCTGAACTCTGGTTGCCTGGTCTGATGCCAATGGCCTCCACCCACTGAGCCATGTCACTGGCCCAAGACCAGTTGTATGCATTTTAGAAAATGGAAATCTCTTATTGATATACTTATGATTAATGCCATATTCTGTACATTTTGTTCAATAAATCTTGTTTTTAAAATCTTGGCCTGAATCAATATAAGATTTGAATTTAAATAATTTCCCATTTTATTTTTCACTTAATAGTGATTTGACAGTAATGGGATCTCCACATAAGACAGGAGACAGTGCATTTTTCAGTTCAGCAGGTGTAGATAATGATGATTGTGTTAGAACTCACTCCTGTGTCTGAGGACAGAAAGTGGATAAATTATCTAATTCAGTGTGCAGTGCGTAGGAAAATTAAAAATGGAATGTGGTCATCTTTGTTGGTTTCCTGTGGTGACTTGTAACTACTTAACAACCAAATGTTTTAACCACAGGTCTCAGACTGCTGTGCAAATAGGGTGATGAGCTGGAAAGGGAAGAAACATTCTTCTGAAATCTGACTTAACAGAGCAGAAGCCATTTTCCTTCGCTGTACACCAGGCAGCTTGTGTCTGTAGAATGGATGCCTTTGGTCCAGGGCCCTAAGGAATCACTCTCTTTTTTTCCTGAATGACACACAGAACTTAGTACAGAACTCTAATAAATAGCACACGTATTTCACCATCACTAGAACAAACCGTTTCAATATCCATGGTGTTGACAGCCCAATTAAGAACTAGGATGCAGTTGTGGGTTTCTGTTTATTTGTTAGTTGGTTGGCTACTGTTTGACACTTCTTGTATGTAGAAGAATTTATCATCTTTAAAATGTGTTTATTTGCTGGAAAAAAATAATTTCAGACTTAGTGAATAGTTTCCAGACTAGTTTAAGACACTCATACAACCTTCCACAATCCATATGTATTCTCATTCTCTCTTTCTTTGATCCATTTGATGAGAGTTGAAACTCCGTAGATACAGTAATATTCATTGAGGCCAGGTGCATGTGAATGTTCAAGACTTATAATCTTTTTTCTTTTCTTTCTTTCTTTCTTTTTTTTTTTTTTTTTTTGGTTTTTTGAGACAGGGTTTCTCAGTGTAGCTTTGCGCCTTTCCTGGAACTCACTCTGTAGCCCAGGTTGGCCTGGAACTCACAGAGATCTTCCTGGCTCTGCCTCCAAGTGCTGGGATTAAAGGCATGATCTACCACCACCCGGTCTCTTTTCTTTTTTATTAAGAAATTTTCTATTCATTTTACATACCAATGACAGATCCCCCCATGGAGAGTCAGCAGAGCCTGATATACTCCTTGAGGCAGGTCCAAGCCCCTCCCCCTGGACCAAGGCTGTGTAAGGTGTCCCACCATAGGCAGTGGGATCCCATTGCCAGGAGGCTTCTTAAATAGATCAAGTTATGTAACTGTCTTGCCTATGCAGAGGGCCTAGTCCAGTCCCATAGAAGCTCCACAGCTATTGGTCCACAGCTCATGAGTTCCCACTAGTTTGCTTTGGTTAAGACTTATAACCTTATAGGTAAATGAGTTTGAGGGTAGCCTTAGGCTACATAGTATGTTTAAGGTCATTGTGTGCTACAGAGTAAGATTCTGTCTCATGAAGCCTAATAATAATAATGGTAACAATAATAATAATAGTAATAATAATAATAATAATAATAATAATAATAATAATCCATCCACAAATATTTTGTAGGGACAAGCAGTTTCTTTTATACCATACTAAAACAATTAAACTCAATAAATATAGATGATTTATTAACATGTTTTAATACATAATCCATAGTCTTATTAGTCACTTTTGTCAGTTTTCTGGATCATGTCACTGTTGATATTTCTTTGTACTCAGGATCATGCAGTGCATTCACTTGTGTTGTCCTTTAGTTCTGAAACTGTTTGACTCATGATTGCTTGTTTGCTTCCTTCCTTCCTTCCCTCCTTCCTTCCTTCCTTCCTTCCTTCCTTCCTTCCTTCCTTCCTTCCTTCCTCTCTCTCTCTCTCTCTCTCTCTCTCTCTCTCTCTCTTTCTTTGATCCTTTTTTGTTACTTTCCTTCTCTCTTTCATTCTTTTGACAATTACACTTAATAAAATCAAGTCTTGAAGTAAGATTGCACATGTAATAAAATGCACCCACTGTAAGTCAAGAGAAATATGAGTTTTAGCAAATATGTATACCTTTGCAAGCACCATTCTGCAAATTAGTTTTATGTCAACTTGACACAAGCTAGATTCATCTGAGAAGAGGGAACCTCAAGTGAGAAAATGCCTCAATAACAAACATCTGGCTGTAGGTATATCTGTAGGGCATTTTCTTAATTAGGGACTGATGTGGGAGGCCCCAGGCCATTGTAGGTGATATTACCACTAGGCTGGTAGTCTTGGGTACTATAAGAAAGTAGGCTCAGCAAATTTGGGGAAGTAGGCCAGTAAGCTGCACTCCCTTTTGACATATACATCTACCCCTGCCTGGGGTTCAGCATCCAGCAGTGTAGGGCTTGAAAGAAATTCACAGAGTAGGCAAAGTATAACTTTTTTATCTGAGGTGGTAAAGGGAAAGACATTCACACATATTATTGATAGTTTTCTTCTTCTATATTCTTTATTCTGTATTCTATGATTTATTTTTCCTCTACAGCTTATATACTCCAATAAAATGTTCCAGGAAACATAAAAATTACAATGTGTTTACTGTAGATAGACAACTTTCTCCTGCCTACCTATTCCTGAATAACCAGTCAGAGGATTAATATTAATTACAAACTGTTTGGCCTATTGCTCAGGCTTATTTTTAACTAGCTCTTACAACTTAAATTTACATATTTCTATTAATCTATATTTTGCCACATGTCTCATGGCAAATATTTAATATTTCATGTGTTCTAGCACATCTTGCTCCTCTGGTGGCTGGCTGGCATCTGCTTCAACTCTGCCCTCCTTTCTCCCTGTATTCAATTTGAATTTTCCAGCCTAGCTGTATTCTGCCTGGTTATACGTCAAACCAACTTAATTTACCAACCAATGAAAACAACATATATTCACAGCATATAGAAAGACATCCTACAGCATTTCCCCTTTTCTGACTAATCAAAAGGAAGGTTTTAACTTTAATATAGAAAAATTACATATAACAAAACCGTTATCAACCAAGAATTACAGTTACAATATCTAGTCTATTTGTATTTGGCAAAATTAAAGAAAATACTCTATCATCTATCCTATTTTCATGACTCTAAAGTTTCATCTCTAATTTACCTCTTATCATAACTAAGGAAAACTACAATTATAACTATCTAGGCTTCAACTCCATCAAAGACCTCAGAGGATATTTACCCAAGTAAACAGAAAGTGCATTGCAGGTAACTTCTAAAATTTTATATATAACAGAGAAACCTGGCTGCCAGGACAGTCATCCAAAGTTCTTGTGTAATGTTGGGGCATCCATCCTCAGACTACAGGCCCACAGTATCTGGCAGACATTTCAGTGAAGCAGGAAATTTGAAGGTCTGTCCTGCCTATCTTGGAAAAGTTCATCAGTTGCTTTTCTCTGTGTCTTGCAAAATGTCTGGCAGTTTCTTCTGTGAAGCAGGAATCTGAATGACCACCCCATCTTGTTCACTTGCCTATAGGTCCTGCATGTCCAGTTTATATAACAAATTGTCAAGCAGTCCAGGAAAGAGCAGCTTCTTGCCCAAATGGCTAGCCTTTGTCAATTGAAAGCAAACTCCATAAGGAGTTTCTTTGAAGTTCATCATCCTTTTTGAAGTAATTAGTGCTGCCAGGGGGAGACATGTCTTAATATCCAGAAAAGTCTAAGTTCTTTTTTTTTTTTTTTTTTTTTTTTTTTTTTTTTTTTTTGCGCCTTTCCTGGAACTCGCTTTGGAGACCAGGCTGGCCTCGAACTCACAGAGATCCGCCAGCCTCTGCCTCCCGAGTGCTGGGATTAAAAGCGTGCACCACCACCGCCCAGCAAGTCTAAGTTCTTAAAACACTTTAAATGCCATATTTTGTAGGTCTTTGAAGTGTTTGAAGATTATCCTATGTATCTGAAATATATTTCTTCATATCTAGAAAACCTAACTAATATGACTATAAGTTTGACTATTTAGATGACTATTAATTTTTTTAGCTCTATATTACCTTTTTAAATGAGTTTTAGAAACATAATACCTTAAACAAGAGTAGAAATATACATATAGTATAACAAAATTGACCTTATATTTGTAGTAATAAACCAAAATCCATACCAATGTAAAGTATTTTGAGATTAACAATTAGTTTTTGGATTAAAATAGAGTCAATAATCTACCTTTTCCTTATCATTTCTATATCATATGCCCCTTTTTTCTTTAGAGAGAAACTGACTATGAACATTAACCACTTATAACCAATTCCCTTTCAATGAAAACAAACATTTATAAACACTATTTGGGAATTTGGGCATAGTTGTCTATACTATTTCCTGCTGATTAGGGACACTGGTAATCTTATGGGGATCCTGAAAAAATTTGAGATAATGGTCAAGTCCTGGGAAGATCAGCTACAACTTTTGTTGATATATACCATCTGCCAAAGTTCAGGAGACCTCACTTGATCAAATCTGATCCATCTTAACCTGAAACAACTCCACAGCCTCTTACTTCCTGTAGAAATAAAAGGAGAGCCTCTTTTCCAAAGCAATGTGTCCTTAGACCCAAATTTTGAAATCAAGATGCCTTTAAAGTATA